>QKMX01357612.1:106-12752 GCA_003401595.1 Venustaconcha ellipsiformis | reverse complement strand
ATATATAACAACATTCAAATACACATTGTATTGTTGTGTTGGAAAACACTATCAGTATTCTAATTATAAAAAATTCCAATAGACCTGAATCATGTCCTTGATGGAATTAGCAATGGATTAATTATATTTTCCTCTTCATCTTTCAGATGAGTAAAACTGATTTGAAGGAGGCAACCAGTGTTGATGACATTTGCTCTGTGTTCTCCAGTGAGACACCACTTCCAAAGGCAGATCAGAGTTACATCAAAACTGTAACTGAGATAGATGGAAACATTGACAAAAGCAGTCATGGAAATGAAGTGGAAAAGGGACATAACTTGTTTGTTTCAGGGAGAGACAACCCTAAAGCCTCTGACGTTTTGAATGCAGAAGATATTGATAAAAATGCTTTTGCTGCAAGTGATGCCAGTGCTTCAAGCCAGATGGGATCCATTGATAAAAATGATTTAATCAACTTAAAGATGTTACCAGAAAACATTCAGATAACAGATTCCAGTATTGTTCCAGGAGTTGCAGATTCCATGGACTTGAGAACTTCATTTGAAAATATGTCCTCATCAACACAGGATCAGTTAGGGGATAAACCTCTTGAGAAAGCTATATTTGACCATAACAAAGCTGAGACACAAATGCCATCATCAGTGACTTCTGAAAATGTCACTGTCACTGCTGAGATCAGAAGTTGCATTCCATCTGATAAACTTAATAGTTCCAGTCTTTTGGATAAGAAAACCATTGGTCTTTCACAGCCTGAAACAATGCTGACATTAAATGATTCCTACAACAATATATTCCCACAAAAGTCTTGTAATGAAGTTATCTCATCTGAAACACCATCTAGAATTTCCACTGGAAATGAAGCAGCAACTAATGCCCCAGTATGTGACACTTCAAAAAATGAGAAAAGTCATCTTGCAAACTTTGAATTAAAAACTTCTGATGAGGTATTAAAAAGTGATTCATCCCATAATGCAACAGAATGTGAGACAGTCATCGATAATTTTCAGTCACTTACATCTGCAGAAAACATGCTCATGATTACTGATGTGAGATCAATATCTAATGAGAACATGGATTTTGGTCCAGATAATTCAGATGTTCATGTTATAAAAGACATAATAGAGGAGATTCCAACTCCCAATACCTTGGACACATCACCTTCATTAAGCAATATGAATACATCTGATGTGTCAGCCATTTCTTTAAGAGCAGACTACATCAAGGACAAAAGTCGTTCAGAGAGTACAACATGTGCAGCTGATTCCCAGGATAAACATGGAGTTAAAAATAAGGACAGTCATGTGTTAGTATCACTTTTATCTAACATTAGTGAAACGAATCCAGTTGAACATACCAATTCTGCTACACAAGGTGAACAGAGTAGACTGGAGGGAACTCTCCTTGTATCATCTGCTACAAAGAATAGGTCTATACTTCACAAAAGGATTGAGCAAGTGGATTCGTTACCACCAGTGAACCAGGCAGCCATTAAACAGGAACCACAAGACATATATGAAACACCCACAGATACTCAGCCATCCATGTCCTATGCGGACCGCCTAAAAAACATTGTTGATGGATGTGTTATAGGAAAAGAATCTACATCTAAGGCTGGTACAGCATCTAGTGTTTTTATCGCACGAAATACCCAGAATAAGAAAACAGTTCTGGGACAGGGTAGATCAGAAGAGACTGGTCAGCTGCAGCCTAAAAAAGATGACAAGTTGTCAGATGGAGTAAAGATATCAGTAGTGACTGTAGGAAACTGTGTTAATGCTCCATCATCAAACTCAGGGGCAAAACCATTTCTTGTTGTGAAGAATAAAACTCAGTCTATTGGTAGCACACTAAAATCAACAGCTGGTTCCAATGGGTCCAGTGTTATTCCAGTTAGTACACAAGTCCTTCCAATTCAGCTTACTCCTAATACATCTGCTACTGTATTGAAAAATGTACCAAGCAGTCCAAATATACGTTATTTGGTCCCAATGAACCTCATTCCAACATCCCTGAACCAGTCTGGTCCAAATTCCACTTCATCTTCTCTTCCAAGGAGTATTCAAATCAGAGTAACAACATCAAAGTCAACAGCTTCAGTGTCATCAAATGTGAGTAGCATACCTGTAGCTGTGGGGACTAATACAACCAATACCATTACTGCAGTCCGCAATGATAGCAAACTAAATCCTTTAAAGTCACCAGCCATCACAACCATTTCAGCATTAAGTATCCAGGACAAAGCAACACACAATACAAAAAGTATGCCTCCTCTTGGAGCTGGGACAATTAACATTGATTCAGTTGGAGTGTCAAAAATTACAGAACTGATCAGTAGAAAAAATCCCATTAATATATTCAAACCACCACCTATACCATCACATTTGAAGAAACTGTTTGGTGAAAATGGTAAGTTGCATGTCTGTTACGAATGTGGAGACACTTTCTATTTTGTTGACAGTTTAAAGCAGCATCAACATCGTTACAGCATGAAGATCCGCTACAAATGTGAAACATGCAATTGTTTCTTGATTTTCCACAACAAGTGTCAGCTTCTCAATCATTTGAGATCTCATCTGAACATTTCAAAGCACATGGCTGTACCTATACACATAAAATCGGACTCCATCCAGATTACAACCATTCTTTCCGAGCTCGGTACAGACAAACCTCTGCAGTGGTTTAAAGAGGATCCTGCAAATCTGAAGTTATTGTGCATAGATGAGAAATCAACAGAAAGTGTTCCTAGTAGTAATACAAAAGATACAGCTAGTATAAGCACAGAGCATTGTGACACTGAAAAACAAACTCAGCAGCCTGCAGTTGTTAAGAAATTACAGATCACAGTCTTGAAGCCAGAAAGCTTGTTCAGTTGTTCTGAGTGTAAACAAAACTTTCCAGACAAAATTCAGCTTCAGCATCACTTACAGACACTTAAAAGTTTAATTCCATGCAGTAGATGTGATATGTTTCTGCCCACAGAGTGTGCAGCCTTATCACATGCAATGCTTCATGCACCTCATGAGGTCGGTTGGAAAGCCTGTCCAGAATGTGGCATGCAATTCAGAGACAATGATCGAAAATTCTTTTATCACTTGAAATATGAATGCATTCATCTATCAAGAATTTTAAACTTCCCCTGTTCAAAGTGTCTGATTGTGAATGACAGTCGTACTGAATTAAAGACTCATTTAATGAAGAGGCTGGAGCAATATTACAAGTGTGGTAATTGTCAACTGGCATTTAAAAATTTGAAATTGTATGAGAGTCATTTGGTCAGTAAGCACGCCCATTTGAAGAGAGTTAAACCCAAAATGTTGTACAGATGCCATGTGTGTGACATCCTTATTGATGATCAGGGTTTCCTTGATGATGATACAGAACAGCATGTAGAAGAAGCTGCAACACAGATAAAATTTGTCTGGCGATGCACGGAATGCTTGAAGGTTTTTCAGAAAAAGATTGGCCTAGAAAAGCACTTGAAAGAAAAGCTGACTGACGACCTTTCCAAGGAACCTTTCAACTGTAAACCATGCAACCTTAGGTTTATAAGATTTGATCAGGCTTTCACTCACTGGTTAACATTCCATGTTAGAAATTCAACATATGAGGTGCGGTTTTGCCAATTATGTGGACTAGTTTGCCTCAGTGCAAGTGCTCTTGCAACCCACACTTGCATTGATTATGTGCAAATAGAGAACAGTGATAAGGCTGAGGCAGACAAAGGCAATCAGGGAATTGAGCAGCAAGGTAACACTAATAACATAACAAGTGTGTACATGATGACCTGCTGTCATTGTGGACTCAGTTGCAAGAGTGCTGCCTCATTTGCGATGCATGTAAGGAAACATATGGAAGTAGATGTCTTCATTTGCAAACATTGTGGTAAGAAGAATTACAAATCCTATGCAGACTTGCGAAATCATGAGGTGGTATGTGGGTACCTGCAAAAAAGGCCAATTGAGTCCACTGGGGCTGAGAAACAGCCGAAAAAGCGAAAAATATCCATGTCACCTTGTAAGTCTCCAAAGAAGTCTGCAAAACTTGATACAGCTGGTGCTGCCCAAGAGCAGCAAGTATTCATGTGTGAAAAATGTTCTACGACATTTCTGTGGCAGGATGATTTTGACCTACATAATAAGTCCGAACATGGGATCCATCCTTGCCATCTCTGTGGACTGACTTATGAGTCTCAGAACATTCTGCAAAAGCATATTAAGACCAGCCATGAAGGGAAGAAGCATGTTTATCCCTGCTGGGTTTGTCGAAAGAGAAAGATCAAAAAGTTCTTTTCAGATAGAGCACGTCTGGAGAAACATCTTGCTGGCAAACACAGGGTGCATCCCGATGAGTCTATGCTTGTTCCGGAGTACCCTGGTCTGGAAGAGGCTGTTCATTCCAAAAGTGACTCGCAAAAACGCAAGTCAAATTCCAGTGAGGACAGTCCTGTGAAGAAGCTGCGAGTGGCTGGAGATGGACACTTTAGCTGTGCCAAGTGTACATTCAGCTGTGCAGATCGATCTGAATTTCTATCACACATAAAGGAACATAGTGTTGAGAAGTCAGTTCAGTGTGTAGAGTGTGGCCTGAGCTTTATGGTTATACCCTCCTTGAAGAAGCATTTGTTCATGGTACACAAGGTGAGAGATTTTGAGGCCTACTTCAAGGAGAATAATCTTCTGCACTTGATGCAGGAAAATGAAGACATTATGGATATTGACAAAAAAAACCTCAATACAGATATGGAGGCAGAGAAGGAAAAGAAGGTTAAAGTAGAAAAGGAAGAGGACGTAACTGGGAATCCATTGGAATGTAATGTCTGCTATAAGGTGTTTCCTAATGAGGCAGCCATTAAGAGTCACATGCGAGTGCATGGTATGGCCTTCATAAAAGCCAAGAGAAGAGCCTTGTCATTTAAGGGTTTAGAATTGAATCAAAGTAGCAGTCCAAACTCTGATGGATCCGGAAAGGAGGAGGAAAAAGCTACATTCCCAGAGAGCAAGACTGCTGGAAATACAGGCACAGTTGAGAAATGATCAAAATGTTGTCTTTGCAGTCTCCTCTTAATAATTTAACACAAATTCCTTCTGTCTGTTTAAGGCTTCATTGTTCAGAAAAATTTGGAAATTTGTACATGATATACTATAACAAAAATGATGATTTTAATTACACCAATTCTTAATTCAACTTTTATCCTAATCCACATTTTAGGCATACAGCTGGCAGCTGTTTATATATTATCTATTGACTGTGTGCATGTGATACCTTGATCAGCTTGTGATTGTTTTTTTATCATTAAAACAGGATCCTGTATGCTTTTGTAGGATCAGCAATGACTGAGAATGATGCTTTCACACAATCAACAATGAAACTTCACTGGCTTATATACTTGGAACAGTGTTACTCATCTTAAGCTCTGTTAACAAATGTGCAAATCATACAGTTTAAAGAAAAAATTTTAAGCATTCTCAGATAATTAATCTGATATGTAATGTTTTGCAATGTGCAGTACACAGACCTGTTTGCAACTATGACTTCTCCATATTTTGAAAGGATGAAGCCTGAAAAATATTCAATACAGATCATTTAGGCAAAACTACAGAAAACTGCAAAGTGGGTAAAAACTTGTCTTAATGTTTCGTTCCATTTCAAAAATTTAGTTTTGTTAAAAAAACTTTTAATTAATGTCAAAGAAATGATTATTCAATAGTTCCCCTACAAACTGATAAACTGTCTCCAGGCATCAAAAGGGAGCAATTGTTTTTGATGGAACAGTTTCATGTGAAAAGAAAATTAGAGGAATCTGGAATGTTAAATACTAGCCAGAAGTTTTTAAAGAGTTTTACAGATATTTGGCCATTTATTAAACTGTCGAACAGTGTTCACTCTGGTGATTGAGCATTGGATTTTTCAATTGCACATGGTGGTAGAAGTGACATTAAAAAGAAATGTAGAGTGAAAATCCTATAAAGAATAGGCCAAAATAAAAGACACAAGTCTCTGGCCTCATTTGGTAAAGTACAGTGTCCAGCAGTTAGGAATTGCACATTATCGATGCTGAAGTGATGATAAGTCTGTATTTGGCTAAGTTAGACTTGCCTTAAAAACAGCTGATTCATTAAACAGGATTTAAAGAAAATGTTTCTGGACTGCAAAATCGCAGCAGGGAAAGTAAACTATTTACGAATAATGTTGGAAAAGGTAGAGTGATAGTGGTTTTATAAAAAGACATTTTTTATCTTGGTAAATGAAACATAGCTAGCTATTATTTTCTCTTTGCTGCTAACATATTTCTAAGTTTAGCTTTATAGCTATACTACTGATAGCTGTCAAAAACTATGGACAGACAGCCTTTGGACTACTGATGGAGCTAGGAAAGGATAAACAGTGAGTTGTCATCAGTCTTAAAAGAACAGTAACTGATAAGAAAAATGTGGAAACATTACCAACAGCTGCACAAATGTTCATTTACAAAGATACCAGTATGCATGCAATAGCTGTTTACAAAAGCAAACGTTCAGCTTTATTACTGTGTAGTAAAAGTTGTACAGGTCATTTAGGCATTTCAGATATACTGTTTCAGAAATGGGTGTCATTTTTTACACATACCTTTAAATGGTTATTATTCACTTTTTTGGATCCTCACATAGCCATATTCCTTAAAATGTCATCATTTACATGCCCTGAGAAATATTTACAGCAAAGTCAATGTTTAATTACATAGACAAGGTCAACCTAAAGGTGTGATCTGGTACAAACCAGATAGAATATCATGTACTGTGATGTCACAAAGAAAGCAGTGGGTATTGAAAACCAATTCATACTACCCTGTTTTTTTTATGATAGACCAGACAAGCACTTTTATTGTCAGTTTTCTACCTGGTAACCACTGGGAAAGTCCATAGCAATAGGTAATTTTGGTCTGGAAGTTTTTGATGACACTGAAGGAGTAAAGCATTCAGGGCAGTTCCATTAAAACATACATGGAACCCAGGGAAGGCACTTTTAAAGTGGGGTATTCACCCATAGATGCAATTTAGAATTTTTTTAACATTTTAACTCTGTGAAATCGAAGTACCATGAAATATATTTTAAAAATCTGCCTTCCCTGAGTACCATGTATGCTTAAATGAAACAGTCCTCAGCATTCGGATTGAATATACTTTTTTTAAACTATTTTAGTATTTAGTTTCAGAGCAACAATTAATATTTAATTTGAGTAAATTGATATACACTATTGTTGCAGCTAAAGCTGACACTTTCTTTGGTAAAGAAGTCTAATAAGATGTGAAGAATCGGTGAATGTACAAAGTAAATACAGATACAAAAAACAGTGAAATGTTAATTTGATTTGGATCTCCAAATTGTTCGAAATCTTTTGTAAATCAGAAAATTTATTTGAATAATATATTCGAGAACCCTTAATTTAAGTAGTTAAAATTTATTTTCAAATCTGTGGATAACTTTTCTAATGTGCTGAAAAGCTGAGGACTGATCCATTTAAATATACATGGTACCCAGGACAGGCAGTATTTTAAATATATGTCACAGTTCTTTGATTGCTTAGAGTTCATATTAAAAGGAATAGAAAATTCTAAATTTCATGTGTACTTAGGAACCAAAATACTGGGGAAACATTTATTCTTTGGTGGAAAATTGTATAATTTTTGTCATTTAAAAGTAGTAATACATTATCTCTCATTATCACATTGCTTGCCTTTTCTGGGACATATATCTCCTCATCCAACTTTATATCTCAGTCTTCTTTTAGATGGAACATTCTAGATAATCTCAAAAGAGAGAACCGAAAACCAAACTGACTACCAATCCATAGGTTAATGCAGGATATTCATTTTCTCTTCCTTGGATGCTTGTAGCATTAAGATTGGGGAAAATTTGCTCTTGAAAATTTTCTTCACTTTCTATTTTTAAATGTGATTTTCAGCATGATATTCTAATTTTTTTGTCATTTGAGTGATTATTTCCTCAGTCTTTGCAATTTAGTTTGTTTTGTTAGCTCTTTTGTTTACTTGGGGGAGTTTTGAATTAATAAGTTTGTGTTAAATTGTGATACTCTTTTTCTATTGTTCCCCTTTTCCTTTCCTAGTGTTAGGTTAAGTATTTTTATTTTATTCAGTGCCAACTTAAGCAGTTCTCTGTTATATACTGTCCATCTATGCTTGTTCTAGAATTTTAATTCCCTTGTTCATCAGTTATGTAATTGTTAAATGAATAGGCACTTGCTTTGGAGGTACTGCTTTGATGTGGCTCCATGGATTGGTGCAGTATATCTTCCAAGTCTCTCCCAACTTTGTTAAAGAGAAAAAGGGAGAGTGAATAACACTCTTCACCTCAAAAGCTGAGAGGAATGACAAATTTCAAATCCTCTAAGGAGAGAGGATCAATGTCCTATGGAGTGGAAATGCTACAATGAACCCCTGGTCCCTGAGTTGAAATAGTTCTGTCTTCCCACGACAGCAAATACAGGATGGTGAACTGTCCATTTTTTTAAATACGGACTAGTTGCCAGAAGAACATTTCACACCTGTTCCTTCTCATCAGTTTTGTTAGCCATTATTTCTGCCATATCAGGTGATGGAGAAAGAAAAGTTGATCTTGTCTCCATCCTGTTGGATGGCCAAAAGCCTCTCCAGTTTGGAGGGGCTGTCCAGGTACAGCCAAGGCTAGACCTGTTGATGCTTGTTGCTCCCTGAAAAAAGGGTGAGGAGTTGACTTAGAAATTTGCTAAAGGTCAGGAAGGGGCCAGACAACAAACAATATGGACTATACTGTTTTTTATGTTTCAGCCAATAGTTACAGGATCCATTCATTCACTTGACCCCTTAAGCTCCTCACTGGTACTTTGGATATCTCCCAGGCAGCAATTTCAGCATATTCCCATCTCCTGGTCGAGGCTCAAGGCATTAGAAACTGAAGGTACAAAGTTTTGCTTACATTTTGACAACCTTCAATTCTGAAGGAATAGTATTTGTCTTCAGTGGCTATACAGAGACTGTCAGTACTTGTGGCTATATAGAAACCGTTAGAGGTTGTTTTAAGAAATAGACAGGTGCTCTTGATGTTTATGGTGTTCTCTGCAGAGCTACTTAAACTAAAGAGTAATGCAGTTTTGGAGACGTACAAGGTGGCAAAAAATCATGGCAAAAACATTTTATGGAAAGTCCTTCCAGAGGTGCTTGTTGGAGGGCTAATCAAGGGATCATCAGCACCAGGTCCAGGATATGGTGCCAGTGAAGAAATGCCTGTTATAACTCCTGCTTCTTAGCAGTGTAAATGGGGAGACAAAATCTGAATAATTTCCAAGTTTAAAATCTAGTTCTACCCATTATTTCCACATGAGAGGTGGCAGGAGTGGCCAGGAAAGGAAGTCTGCAGACACCTCCCCATTTCTAAAGAGGTAGCTAATCACTTTTAGGGATTCACTTCCTCTCCTGCAAAGTCTTCTTCCTAATGTCCCCGTAGGTGATTGAATACGCCTTTTTTCTGTGGATTGGTCACACCACATGAACAATGCATGGGTCCTTTCCACAGTAAGGGTTACTGGCTTCATGCCCAAATAGAGAAAATTCTGAGAAGGGAAAAAATTCCATAACACCTCCACATTTCTCACAGATTTATATTCAGTTTCCACTAGCCTCAGCTGGTATCTCTGCTGGAAGATATGTATTCTTTCCAATGAAAGATGCAGTAATAAGGGTAAAGAAAAAAATCCTGGAAATTTTCCCCCGATTTTCTTCCTTTCAAAGCGAGGGGGGAGTTTTCACTCAACAGCAATCTCTCCCCTCTGAGCAAATTCCTTCTGGGAGAGCAGTTCAGGATGAAAATTCTGCCTTAGGAAAGCCATGAGGCCAAATGACTGTGTGGTCTCTGGAGAACTCCAGGATGTTTATCTTGACATTTCCATCTTCCCAGCCAACAGGAAATTTCTTTTTTTTTATCTGGGACAGAAGATCAGGCTTCACCTACCAGACTTCACCGTGGTGATGGGTATAGTAAGAACTTATTTAAATGCCTTTAATAGTTCACATCCTCTATTGCTTTGATGATGTGCCTTCCTGAGAGAACCTTATCTTTGTTGAAAGACAATAACTCAACTAATCCTAATCCCCAATCTGGAGATATTGGATCTTTTCACTTCTCAGTTTTGTTTATGTGGGAATGAATTTGCTCACCTACCAAGGAAGAGTCTGTGCTCCACCTGTTAGAATTTCACAGATACTTGTTCAGTTGCATGACTGGACAAAAAAATCATTGTTTACTCATCTTTACATGTAATGATTTCTCCAGTGACATATGACAGCAAGTTCATTTTTATATGAAGCCTCTCCGTTTCTTGCTTCTAGTGAACTGGAGACATCACAAGGACTGTCTCTTTACCAGAATCCTCTTTTGGATCCAGGTTTCATTATCATCTAAGGTGTTGGACAAATAAAGATAAAGACAGTTTTTGATTGGAGTTCTGATTCATACTCTAGCACTTCTCTAGAATTCCTTTACTCCAATACCTCATATTCAAGGCATATTGTTGTGGTGGGGTGTAGGGGGTCAAGATAGATTTGTTGTAGGGCCATTAGGCCGAGGAAGAAGCTTTTCACCTTGTCAACTTTAAAATGTGGGCTGTTTTTAAAGCATTTCAAGGTTGTATTACTGCGTCATGCTCACGACAGACAGCACATTAGTTGCTGCATGCTATGGAGCACTTGTGCCCTTCTCTCTCCCTCAAACTTTTGAATCTCCTCCGTTGGATAAGCATCAGAGATTTCTCAAAGTCCATGACATTCTGGGCAAGAGGAATGTTCTGGCATACATCTTGTCCAAACAGGTGAGCTGTCCTAAATTTTGATTTTTACAAATCAGTAGTAGAGACACTTGTTTAATCTGTGGCAAGGCCATTCGTAGACTTATTAACAACAAAGCTGAAGAACAGACTTTTCTTCTTGTGGTTTCTTTGGTATGCTTTATGCAATTTATTCTACCTAGACCTATGAAACTTGATGATGTTATGCATCTTCATATTGCAAAAAAGGTCCCTGTGACCTATATATACATCATGCTTCATTTGTTGCAATTTTGTGTTTAAATCTAACTTATTTGATGCAATTAAGTTTGAATGATGAAGCTTGATGATTGGATGCTTCTTTGTCAGTATCATGTCCTTTCAACCAATGATCACAATGACATACAATTTAATTTCACAGTTCTGCAGTTTGTGCAACTTAAACTCAATTAGTCTATATGGATTCACCAATTGATGCATATAAATTAAATATATAATAATCTTTGTCTGCAGGGGTGGTAATTATTTCCAAATGTGTATAATGTACATATGTAATGATCATTGTCTGCAGGGAACAATTATTCCATTATCATCAAGTCATTGTTTCATTAGTTTTCGAACAATGAACTTGAAACCAACTTGTCGAGAATGTGTATATAATGTTAAATGCATTTTGGGTCAGTTTTTTTCCTCATGGCATGAGTATAATTGTATGTGTTGTAAAGAGTTAAAGTTGCTTTTTACAAATACTTTCTTTTCTGTATTCTGATGTCAGAATGGCATATTTTTTTGGTGCGGAATAGTGCACTCTTTTTCGTAGCAATCATGTGTATATGTTTTTACTATTGTACTCTTAATCATTTGTATGCCATAACTTGTATGTTATACTAACCATTTGTATGGCATAACCTGCCTGTTAAATCAAGCATTTGTATGCCATACCCTGTCTATTATTATGCCATAAAATATGAAGATAATAAGTAAATAAAAGAATATACGTGCATTGTTGCAAATCAGTTATGGTGCTTATTTTTTATATGATCTTATTTCTAGTGAAATTTATTTTGACAGATATTTGAAAGCTCTCCAAACTGACACTTAGGTATCCAATTTGGCAACAAACTCGAAAGAAAAGAATGATAAGATTAGAATTGGAACAAGATAAATAAGACAGAAAGATTAATTGTGACAGTTACATAATAGCAATGAAATTAGGACATTTGGTTTTTAATCTTTTTCTTTAGTAGTTGTATTTGCTTATTTTTTTATATAAAACACATTAGCGCCTGAGTGGGAATCGTTAATTTATTTTCATGTTCTAAAGTACCATATGACCTCTGTGTGAAAATTGTTCATTTATTTTCATGTATGTGCTTTCTATTCAGACTTTGTTAAGTGATATTAATCACTGTATGACATTACAGGTGGCAGAGCGGTCCAGGCTTTTTGATGCCAGATTTGTAATATTCAGTAATAAATTTTGATATGTATAGTGATAAGACATTTCATTGACTGCCATCCCATACTAAAGCTATGTTCAGTTTGTCATTGCTGCTGCTGAGTGAATTGTTTTCAAATATGCTGCTCTCTCTTGACAAATCTGTTTACTGCAAGCCATAAAAGTGATTCATTTCATAAGGTGTACTGATGACATACAAGACTTTAAAAATAAGGCTCTGCATGTCATTATGAGCTTTCCACAGAATTATTTGTCTTGCCTGCACAAAACAGTTCATCAAGAATAGTATGTCAGTGACTGACTTTTCACAAGGTAATATTAGTGAGAACAAGAGGCCCAAATGGGCCCAAGATTACTAATTTGTATCACATCTAGCATAGCCCAAATGGGCC
>QKMX01357602.1:0-10880 GCA_003401595.1 Venustaconcha ellipsiformis | reverse complement strand
TGTAGTAGATTTCTAAACTATTTGTGTTTCTGACTTAAGTATTTTTTGTGTGCTCCATTACATGATATATGAGATCAGTTCGTAGCATCAACCACAAAAAAAAAAACAAGTTGAGGCTACGACATCGTAGCTAAATGCGTAGCAAATCGATGAAAATTACATTACACTGGTGGCTAAAATGTATGTGCTCATCACTGTCACATGGGTTGAAGGTAAATGTATGTAAAATAACCTTCTCAAAGTCTACAATTTGAATTTAGAACATGGCATCAAAACAGTCGTAGGTAATGCAACCTTCTTGTTAGAAGTAATAAGAGCGCCACTTATCTCATTATATGCCTTTCTCTTGTCATTTTCCCTACAACTGCCATGACCTTTAGAGCCCTGTGCAGCCGCCAAGTTCGCCATATTGGTTTAAACCGGCCCGGGTCATTTTCCATTGGTTAGAAGCATTTAGCTCCGTTGTATTGTTTATGCTTTCTGCTATTTGTTTGATCTCCGTCTCATTGATTTTATCCCATCACCACCGACGTTTTTTCTTCCACAAAAGAATTTTCTTTGTTTGGGATGTGGATATTCGTCAGTCAAATGTTTACATGGAATCATTATCTGTTACGGTAACAACCGCAGTTGTTCGAATATGTTGCCACCTTACTCCAGTGCACTGTTTATAGAACCCAAGAATTACGTCGATGCTTTTTAAATCTGAAAGTTTGACTTCGATTATCTATGTAAATCTAAATGTTTGACAGCACTTTATGGGTCAGAAAGTTGTGTATTTACAAGTACTACAACTACGTTTGAATTATATATCTTTCGTGTAACACTAGCGTTCCTTTAAAAAAAGATTGTAGTACTGGACATCGTCATTATTCACGTTCATTTTTAGCAAAGATAACGTCATCCATAATTTTGATTGTACAACCTGTTCCATTTCTCCGTCATTTATCGGTGTGAAAAAGTTATTGCGATTTAAAGTTGTTGCACACATCGATAGGAAATCTTTTTATGGAAGCACGGAGCATTAATAAACCAGCCTTTGTAGTTCACCTTTCTGAGACCCCCCTCTCCAACTCTGGTTTCTCATGCCGATAACGTCCACCTTTGTGATATCTATTGTTCAGTACCTTAGTTTCCTAGACAATGGTTGCAATGTGTTGGCATTCATTTTCATTTGAGTCTTCGCATTTATCGCTTGTTAACACCCATAATGAGTGGAGTCCTTTAACGGCCCCACTTTTCTTTCTAAACTGGCTATGTAAAGTTTTTGGATTGTGTGCTGTGCAGGCCAAGCAGGCGAGACTTATCTTTTAACAGAATTTGTTGTTGGTTCATTATAGCGTAGACTTTAAAAATTGTGTCCAAGCCGTTTTACGCAATATTTTACTTGTATTCTCGTTGATTCTTCTCTAAAGTACACATTTTGTTTAATTTTCTTAACAACTTGATGAATTTTTCTGCGCGGGAGAATCAATATGTGTACATATGTGTCAGTGTTTTACGGTAGATCGGCAGTAAATTGGTTATGTAGTGCCTACAGAAAGATTAAGAAAACAAAAAAGTAAAACATTAATTGCACAAAATCTTAGTGAGTTGCACCCATCTAAAATGTTTTCAGAACAACGAGATAAATTATAAAACAAAGCTTTTAAAATAATGTAAGATGAATATCAAATAACAAGTTATCGCATTTATAAACCATAAAACATTAATAAAATTTGTTGTGCAGATCGCATTCTCTTATAAAGTTAAAAAAATTTTTGAAGCAATTTCTTCAATGAGTTCGTGTCAGAATACCTATGTCGTACAGGTGGAAATGGACACACTCCAGAAGAACGTTTCCAGTCTCAGGGTACACAATCAAGTCAAGGTTCACCCTTCAGGACGTATGCACGAATCGACTATGTGTGTCCGCTTCTCGACAAGTACAATACGACCTAGTCTTCGGTTTGTTTCATAAGAGGTATGAGAATCTCCAATAGTGGGTTTGATTTTATTTATTTTTTTGTGGAGTTTTCAGTTGAAGTATTTTGCCAAGTATGACGAACACGCTGGTTTTCACAGTATTTAAAGTAAAACAACGGATGACTGTAGGGCAGTTTTGGTTGCTTTGTCTGCCTTTCATTGCCCTTCATGCCCTTGTAATCAGCAGCTAACAGTACAGAATAATTTTCCCAGATTGTATGAGAACATCTTGTTTCTGTAATTCCAGGTATATGTATGTGTTGTCAGCTTCAATATTCTGCAGATTTCTTTAAATGCCTGATACAACTGCTTTTGTCCTTTTCAATTCCGATTTTGAGTTGTTGGGTTGACATTGAAATGTTCCAGGACATTTTCACTGTTCTATGACGGTGTTGTGTGTCGTCAAACTGTTGACATGTTTAGGAATCGCCCAAGTGTTTGGAATTTTATCTGCTGCTACATCCTGGAATATCGTTTCAAATCTGAGTAATGAATCCCGTTTGTTTTCAAAACGATAGCCGTAGTTTTAATTCGCAGAGAGATTGACATATTTACAAAATCTGCTTTGTTCAGTTGCCATCTTTGCACAAGACTTTTAATTTTGGGAATATTCTTAAAGCTATTGGTCACTACCACGTAGGTCAACAAAAGCATCTCAAGAGAAGTAAAGTAAAAGCGATTCTTGCATATATTCAAATATGCATGGACGAGTTTTATCCTGTGTTACATTTAGATACGTTGTGGGTGCGATGTAGGCGTGTGTTTTATAAATAAAAAGGCTATTATCTTGTTTTGAATCAAATTATTATATCTTCTTCGCTCTCACATTTACATTTTTACAGTTCAATGTATATCATACTATTTGGTGTCCTTTAACGTCGACAATTAAGACAAAAGGCGCCGGTAGCTGTTCAATTATATCATATAGTTGATTTGAATTGAAGCGTTTGGAGAGAGATATATTTAACAAAGTGAAATAGTTTTATGTTTTGATGAGTTTTATTATTTATGATGATCGACAATCCTCAATCATCTTTGTCCGCTTTCGTGACGAGCTGTTTTTACGTGGTAAATTTTTTAAGATAGACATTGTCATTTTGTTACAAAACGGTATTATGAGGACACAATGCCATTGAATCACGTTGTTCAGGTAGAAGAATAATTTCGTACATATTTGCCTTTATTCAGTAGCTGTTCCAGTGTATTGTGGTGTCCGTGTTTATCAGTGTGGTGGACGTACGAATTTGAAGCTTTTCCAGTGCGATATCTGGGGGAGGTCACTAGTGTTCATACTCTTTTGACTACCGGTTTTATTAAAGAGCTTAATAGCATCGGCAGATCCTTTGTGAAGTAGAGTAAATTATTTTCTGTGGTACCCTGATTCTGCATCTACTGGTATAGTTGGTTTGCTAATCTTTAATTGGGCTGGATTTGGAGGTGTTTCGTTTGCAGCTTTAGATGTTCTAATTGGTGTTGTTTTGTTTGTGGCATTAGATGTCCAAATTGGTGGCGTTTCGTCTGTAGCATTAGATGTCCTAATTGGTGACGTTTCGTCTATAGCACTAGATGTCATAATTGGTGGCGTTTCGTCTGTAGCATTAGATGTCCTATGTGGTGGTATTTCGTTTCCAAATTGCTACATTGTGACACTGCTTATTTGATTCTCTACTTGCTGTTTTTATTTTATCTTGTTCTTGGTAGCCGCTAGTACATGTTTTTATAGCGTCAAGAATGTGAATTTGGTTCGACCATTTGCCAATGAATGTATGCATGTAGACAGTATATTTGGAAGGTTTATTCTTTGCTTTAGTTGCGTGGCGTATGTTTTCCAGCCAGTTTAAGCGGTGATGTGGTTTCCACACATTTTCTCGCCTCTGAAAAGCGGATGCCTTTCCCCTGTTTCACGGGTTGGATCTTCTTTGGTTTCCATTTTGATAAACCTCTTGAGCAAGAGAAATGGTTTGCCTGGCAATCCGCACAGTAGATTTTCTCAGAGCAAGACGATCCGTCGAAATCTAGCTGCACGCATCTGGGATACACTGGTCTCGTGCAGTCCTCTATTCGGTGGCCATATTTCTGGCAGTTGAAACGATGTAAAGGATTATGAATGAAATGGTCGGCAGAGATATTTAAAAACCCGGCTTCGATCAGTGTGGGCGAAGTAACGCATTTGAACGTCAGTATGTGCGTGTGTGTGGAAACAAACTTGCTTTTATGGCAAATATCCATTTGTTTTTACTTGCAAGGCGTTCAAATTGCTGAGATCTACAAAAATCTCAGCCACACTGCAGCCATCCAAATCGCAAGATCGATCATGACTAGCCGAGAGATTTGTGTGGAAGTACCTTCACAAACCAATTTGAGCGAAGCACTTTGTCAGAGTGCGCTTTGCAACTTCACCTTAGAAGTAGCTGGTTCGAGATATTTTTTTTTTTTACACTTAAGTTCTAGGCTCTTCAGCCAAGCCTTCAATTACATTGGATGTCCCAAAATGTCCTTGTCCTGTTGAGACCAGGTCGTATACTAATGTTTGAAAAGTTTTGGTTATTTTCCCGCAAGTCATAGTATTACTACTCCACCTATGCTCCCCACCCGCCTTAACCCCCTACATATTTATGCTTAAGTATTGAGTTTCCCTAAACCATAGCTACAAAAGGTGATATACTCGCTCAATTGACCTGCGCTACTGCCGTCAGAGCCAACGACCTTTGTAAGGTTTGGTGAACAACGTGTTCGTTAATCACAAAGTGACATATATACCGAGCTGGCTGTCTTGATTTTCACAAAATGTTCCTTCAGCAATAGCGAAATGCTAATTGCAGAAAATAAATTGCACGACAGAGAAGGCCTTCTCAATTTAATTGCGAGTTGCATGGGCCCATAATAAACATTTCAATACATTAATGAAAACTGCTTGCCGTCTAGTGAATTATTCATATTCAGGACGCGAAGGTCAATCAACTTTTAATTTTACTTTTGTGTAGCACTAAAACTGGAGCACTCCTAAGTCGCACAGGACATTTGAAGTAATACAAAACTGTACGCGTGAAAAGTTAAACGTGTCGTATGACCAGAATATCGTTTCACGTATATTTCGATATCGTCTGTTTGCAATTTGTTGGCGTCAGGTTCAGAAAATGTAAGAAATTTTTCACATGGTTAATCTATCAATAGTTGGACATGATTCATCAGTACGATTCGAGTTTGAGTGGAAATTTTTTTTGTAGTTTAGACTATATAACCTTTCAATTTTGAATGTAGCTTTCTTTATCTGTCTTTCATACCGAAGACATAAAAATGGTACTAACAGCTGCCGTGCTTTGCATACAGCATTAAGTTGCTAGTGTTAGGTTTGGTTAAGTAAATAAATTAAAAATTTGCTAGATGTTGAGATTTCAAAACGACGTTAAAGGTGCAAGCACATGAAAAAGGCTCATTAAACTTGACTTAGCGACCCTCAGAAATGTGAAGCATATATAAAAGTGAATATTCAGCCCAACAATTTATCAGATTTCAAGTAGTATGGTTATCAGATTGTGTTCAGAGATTTATAAGCTAAATAACTAATAAGGTACACTAGCTTTCATAAGGTTTATGGCAATAGGGGAAGGTATGATCACTGGTGCAACAAATTAGTACCTCTATCACTATACAGGGAAATTTGGCGTCAATGTACAAAATTATGTTACCACAAAGTGATTATTCAAGATGGAAATACCAGTGTTGGACACTTAAGTGATGTGCCTCGCACATCAATTATGTGTACCTATAGGTTATATATCATCAACTAAATGTGAAATTCAGACCCACAATTTTTTGCAAAACAGGATGGATATTTGCATATGTTGGACATGTACCATGTACTTTCAAATGATCTATTTGAACATTTGTAATGTATTTTAAAGAGTGTCAGTTAACAATGAAGTTGAATGGTTCACGGAATATGATATCAGCTGATGGCATGCTATAATACAGCATTCTGTCAATAGAATATATTACCATACATAAGCATATTCGTCATGGAAAGGAAATAGCATTATAGGATAGTTTAGGTAACTACTGCCAGATATGTGCGTTACAAATCAACTATATTATCAATAAGATCATATGGTGTACTCATAGTGAATTTCCGATTCCAGACATTCGAAACTAAACGGATATATGCTCATGTGGGGTAGGTAACCATGTTAGGATCATTTATACATCGTTAAATCAAATAATCTGAACATTTCTGGTGTAATGTTTAGAGTGACAGTTACCGATTATTATTAGTAGTAACTAATAATGCATAAATGTAAAATAGTTCATTACAATGGTACGTCAGCTTCCGCCACATTGTCGCAATTTGTCAATCAATGTCTTTACTAAACTGAACAAAAATAAGGAATACAGTTTGTGTTAAACTTTTGCATCATTTTGTTGTTTTCATATATAAACAGGTATGAGGACTTTTACCCTTTGACCTATACTTCTTTTGACATTTTTCATTTTCTGACGGTCTAAAATGGCTTTGTGGACAACTCGAGTAGTCTCTGTTTTTCATTCAGTTCCATATTAATATGTGTATCAACAATCACTGAAAGTCGTACCAGCATATACGTGTTACTCTTACAGTTATTCCATCATAAACACCTAAATTAATTGCTTGGACCCATCTTAACTAGTCAAAATGACCTAAGGACACAACTAAAAAGATGTCTTCATGTTTCAAATATAGGCCTCATTCGGGCTTTGAAAGATATTTTCTTTAACATAATTTCGCAAATATCCACTATTTGAAACTTGTATAAGGTGTAGGAATACATATGATGATACTAACCAGTATCAACCAAACGGACTTTATAAGTGTGCATTTTTTGCATACATTAATTATTTTTTTAAATATAAGTCTCTTATATCTCTTTAATTTAATTTTGTAAATTTTTAATTGAATAATTTTTAAAGGCAGTCTACACAACATAATCAAAATTGTATGCGTCAGGCTTTAAAAATAAACTTGGGATAACATTCTAAACATTTTATGGGTATGGCACATGCAGGATTCGGGTCACAGCTATTTTTTTTCCAATATGGTCTCTACATTTGTTTCTTAGTACTGAACTCTCCACTGTTTCCAAATGATAATAACTCGTATGTTAATTTAACAATATCGTCAAAGATGAACTCGACGGTGAAGTTCTTATCACAGGTTATCCATCATTTGTTTTCTGAGAGGCTGTACTGAATATAAAGTACCGTGCAATGGGACTTTAATACAGTTATTCTTACACGATGCTTTACAAATTTTTTATGAAAAAGAATATGGGGTTTTTGGTATCGAAGATCTTATATATAAGTTTTATATATAAATATAAACCCCACATTTGTGTTTGTTATGGCTGCCATACAAGAGGTCATGGGTTCGAACTCGCGACGGCATCCCAATTTCTTAAAATAGTTTTTTTTTGGTATTTTTATGTTCAAACTTTCTTTTTAATTCGTTCATCCCAGTTTTTTATTTTATATTTTTAAATTTTTATTCTCATCTTGAAGCTGTCTTTTATCACTCCCGTTCTAGGATGGGTAATAACTAGTTCGAAACTAACTTTGTTAAAAGAAACCCCTATAGTTTACATTGAAATATGTTTGGATCTTGCGTCAATATATATTCTTTTGTTTCAGGTAATTGAGCTGGACTGAAGAAAACTTCATAAAAAAAACTAGCTGTCGAGACGAAGGGACACTTTTATTCCGTCTGTATATATTAATCAACAGGTGTTTATTCTGTAAAACAGCATTTGAGAACTCTTTCTCCAGACTTATGATCCTTGAAATACGATTCTTCTGTTAAAAAATATCACATATATGGTAATTATGTGATTCGTGTAGCCTCCACTGATAATGCATTTCATGTTATGCTCTTGATATGGCAAAGTTAGGCCAAAGACTGTTTTGGATGATGAAATATTGATCAAGGAAAGGAAATATCCAGTAGTATTATGTCTCGTTCTAGTCTTATTTTCAAAGGTATTGCCATTCTGTCCTTGCTTACAGTGTTGGATATTTTGTTTTTTGGAGTGTTAATGCACAGGAGAAATGAGGTTCCAGTCTGCTCTGCGGATGACGTTTACCATAGTGTTGCAGACTACATTCAGAAAAATGGCAAAAGTAACTTAGAAGACAGTTTGCCAGATATTTGTCGAAAGCCGTCAGTTGACGTGAGGATAAAAGAAAGCTTGGATTCAGCAATCAAAAATATTATCCAGGAATGCGAAAAAGAAAGAAGGACGCCAAAAGTGTTCATTACTTATCCAATAGTTGCATTGTTCTCAACATGGGTTTCTACGAACGATACTGTTAAGGCAGATATTCACAAAAATACGCTCAGAAATTGGGCGAGCTTGAAACCAAAGGTACAACCCATTTTATTCACGAATGACAGCAAAGAAGTGGCGTTGGCAAATGAATATGGCTGGCATACACTTCCAATTATGCACGAAGGGAGTGGAGCTCCGGTTCTGAAGACCATGTTTAAAACAGTCATAGAAAAGTACAGTGGAAGCGTTTTATACGGTTACGCTAATTCGGATATTCTCTTCACAGAGGACCTTGTTTCCACTCTTGAGGCGGTAGTAACGTATTACAATGGTTCTGCCCCAGTTTTGGTGACAGGAAGACGGACAAATGTTCCGAACATAACAGAGGAAGTAGCTGCATCTTTCGATAATTTGCGTGCCGCTGCTAGATCTAGAGGCGAGCTCTTCTCCACAAACGCCGAGGATTTGTTCTTCACAAATAAAGTATTCCCGTGGAGTGGGATAATCGATGTGGTTGTAGGTCGTCTGGCTTATGATAACTGGTTGATAGCACACACGCGCTGTAAGCTCAATATTGACATCGTGGATACTACAGGTTCGTTGTTGGCTGTTCACCAAACGACAGCAGAAGGCGGAAACTGGGAAGGTTTCAAGCACCCAAAGTCCAAACATAATTATGCTTTATTGCAGAAGCTAAAAATAAAAGTCAAATTTGAAAATGGATTTACATCTTGCGCTCAGATGGCGTCATTGAGGAACTTTTGTGGCAGAACTGTCATTGTGAAAAGAGATTCATGGCCGGCAGACTGTGCTTGTGTGTGATTTTATTAATTCTTTCTACAGAAGTCTTTCAAGTGTATACCCATGTTTCGTTATACAGCTCTCATGTTTTGAATGATGTTTATGTGCGTAAAGGAAAGGAATTATGCGATGTTCTTGGGCTGGTTGCTAGCAAAGGTCATTTGTCTTTTTCCTTTGCCTCAGTATTTTTTTCCTTCAGCGAAGATAACGTGTGAAAATGAATCCTAATGTTAAAAGCCAAGGTCAAATGGGAATTTGAAGTGATAGGTTATAAGGCCTTGTCTCAGGATTTTTTTGTACTGGATGTGACTGAATAGAAAGCAACATGAGTACCCAGTATGAGAACTAGCTTGGGCTGGAGCGATTAATCTAATAATCGTTTAATCGGTTGGAATGTATGATAAAATGATGATCGGTGCATAAGTAAGGTAATCGATTCTTTAGTTAGGCATTTTACCACTATGAGCATGACAGTGTTACGCCGAATTAAGTACTACAGCAGCTTCATCTCTAGTACGCAAATTTGACACACAATACTCATTGGAATATTTTGGGAAATAAGAGATATATATAGTACTGTTTCATTCCCATTCGCATAATCTGTTAGTTATGAAACAAAATGAACAACAAACAAACGCTGTTTCCCCTTGACGAGTGAAGGCTGGGAATTCCCGTTCGGCTCTGAATATTAACCTACCTGCTGTACACTTCTGAAGTTAAGTACACTAATTTGGTTTAACTGAGCAAATTGTGAAACTTCAATGTGATTGAACATTATCTGTCGTATCCAACCTTAGAGGAACAATGATGGAGACAGCATTGTATGTGACGTCGGAGTAATAAAGTATTTGAAAATTGTAAATCATAATAGTTTTAGGACTATCTGAATCCAATTTCCGGTAGTGACATAGTGTGCAACTTAGGATGGTTAGGTTTCCAGTAGGCCCACCACCTATTTTAAATTTACTGATACGCATATTTTGACATCATGCTTCATAAAAGAGTTTTCAGCAACTTTCGGAAACGATTTACAAATCCATAATTTATTGATATAACTTCATCTATCATCTGGTCCTGTACTGGATTCTCTCAGCCTTTGGAATAACAATGTTTTTGTTGTTTTTTTTTTTTTGTTTTGTTTTCTTGTATTAGAATAGGGTTACTTTTGTTTCAACTATTTTAGCGCTAATGTGTGTACGACCTCTAACTAGAGTGTATCATTTTAATGACGTTTATTACCCCCAGAAATCTTGAATGAGTAATGTAACAAAGAAATGACCTGTCACCATAATAGCATAAATAATGTATCATTTCACCATAACAGTCTAAAATAATGCATCATGTGGTAGGAAATACTATCGATCTTATGTGTGTACAAGTTTACATTTTTGTGCAGTATCGTTGTTATTTCAGTTACATTCAGGAATGTAATGGTCCATCCAGCCATGGACGTCAGACTCGTACACGGCACTTGTGTACTTCGAGTTTGTGAACTTTAAATCCTTATAAGTGTCGTTCTCCGACAAAGGATATTATATGTAGAAATATTTGACATAAATGTATATTAGTCTTCTCCAATAGCAAAGCACTGATTCCACCGGTCAGAAAAGGTCGGGAAATAACAACAGTTTGGGCAAATCGGAGAATGTGAGGGAATTTGAAATTAATTCAGGGAAATCTGACCTTCGCTGAAATCGAAGGAAAAGTCTGGAAAATTTAATTTTAAAATCAGGGAAATTTTTTTCAGGAAGAACACTTGCATTATGTCTGTACTACATTTTTTAGTTTTAAGATTAATGTAAACTTGTGTGTATGTAT
>QKMX01357597.1:21192-32894 GCA_003401595.1 Venustaconcha ellipsiformis | reverse complement strand
CAAATCAGAGATGGCAGTGATCCGTAATGGTGAGCCACTCGCTCAGCCACTTGGGGCTCCAGATCATGACTGCCTGACCAGTTTGTCCCACCGCACTCGAGCAAAACATTATCAAACCAAATGGTACCTGTAAAAATGTGTTATGACTATCTAAGGCAGGCCTTCATGTTGTAATGAATATGAATTTTATATAGTGCAATAAAGGCTCATGGAGTCTGTTGCCAACGTGGTATACATTCAGTGTATTAAAAGGCTTCTTTGCACTTGCTGTTTAAGGAGTCTTAAATTTATCATATATACTTGCTTATAAAACATGTATAAATGCAAACTATACAGACCCAGATCAGTCATATAATGCACTGTTAGATCTGGATCTCTGCTAATTTTTAGGAGTATTAGAGCAAACAACACAGACCCTGACTGACAAGTGCATTATTTTGGATCTGGTCTGTTACTTGGGACACTGGGTAAGAAAAATAATCACCCATAGATGCAATTACAAAATTTCATATCAGTTGCATATGCATCCCGAACTTATGCATGTATTTTTTTAAAAACTTGCCTTCTCTAGATTCAAAGTATTATGAACAGCCTCAAAATGTAAAATAAGTTTTACAATTTCTTTCTTATATCGCAACTTCTCAAACAACAAATTGAAGTTGACAAGACAAATTTTAGGCTGAAAACATGTATAGGAATTATGATTCAACATGTGCATCACACATGCACCAAAACACATACTCATGCTTGTAGGTTAATTTGGTATGATAAACAACACTCTACTAGCTGAAAAAGAGTTTCCAGAAATCCAAGATAAACCCCTTTTTTCTAAACTACTAAAATAATGAAACCAATCTCCAAATATTCTATAGAAATTCCAAAATAAGAACAAATTTACTAAAAAAATATTTTTTCCTCGTCAGAGTTAACCAAGTTCACAAGATAATTGTTAAGTGTAGGACAAAATTCTGTCATGGTTAATGACAATGAACTTCATATCATGGATTTTTTTTAAAAAGTGCCAAAATGTGAACAATAAAGACAGAGTTGATCCCAAGGTATATTTGGTCTGTGCACAATGTCAATGGTCAGATCTGCACCATCTTCCATCACAGCCAATTAAATTTTGAGGTGTTTCAGTGAAAATTCTGTCCATGCCATTCATTCAGTAGTAGTGCCCATTGCTATGTTAGAGGTTAGATGTAAACAATTTTCATTCAAAACTAGCTATATATTTGCTTTAATAATTTTTTTAGAAGTAAACTAGATGTAAGTCGATGGTTTTAAAAGTAGCCATAAAAATTGTTTTCCGGATGGCCCTGAAGGCAGCCAATTTGGAGATTAGTATCATTTTAATATAGAAATATCTACTGCAAGAAAGAAAGCTTCGTTTTTTAATTACTTGTAGGGACATCCATTTAGGAGACGTACCTGTTAACTAGATTTTTTAAATGCTGGGCAGTCACAATGGCACCACTGAGGTCGAACTACATATAAGGAGAACTGTTTAGTAAAACTCTATTCTGACATGACCAACTAGACTTTATAAAAGCATTTTTGTCAACACCCCATTTAAATAGGACAATCATAGTGATGACCACCATTTTGGATATAGTGGATGATTGATAGACTCTATTTTCATTTCAGATCAAATAGACACAAGAAAAAGAAGTCACTCACTGAAATCTCCAAAATGATATTACCATCCATATTGAAGAATTGTTATCATGATTTTCATACTGAATACTGAAGAACTTGACGTTTTAAGAGTCATTTTGGTGAAAATTGTTGTTAATATAAGTAGCAATAATAAGATTTCAAGACAGCTGTCGCTGTGGCCATATTTGATATCAGATCTGCACAATTTTCATATAGAACCAAGTAAACAGTATAGAAGAAGATTTCAGGTAAAAAACCCACATCAACATAACCATCCATTCTGGAGCGTGATAAGATTTTCAAGATAACAACATGTTAGCATCATTTGTATTTAAGGCCAAGCAGACAAAATAAGTCTTCTGGTGGAACCCCAATGCCAATATGACTATCCTATCCATTCAGGAGGGGTGACTTTATCGTTTTCAAGATAGCTGTCATGATAGCCATAATGGATTTCAAATTATAACATTTTCATCTGGGTGCCAATAGACATCATTATAATGTTTGGTGAAAACCCAATACGATATGACCATTCAAGAGTAAATAAAAATTGTATTAGCTGTCCGAGCAACTTCATTTTCATTTAGGACAAATTAGATCTTGGGATGAATGTGTATGTCCAGTTTCATGGCAATCCTCTGAAAGCAATTGGGGAGTAGCAATAACAAACTTGTACCACGTCAAATGACGGATAACAGACAACAGTCCATCTCATAAGATCTGCTAGACTTGGAAGTAACATACTTAATCTATATTACTTACACATGGTGTAAATAAATACTGATGGATTCCAGTTGAAAAGTTTTAACAGAATAATGTTAACCATGTAATATACATGTGTAAAGCTTTTGCCATATTTTGCTGTGTACAATGTGCATCCGATTTTTAGACTCACTACTGGGGTACATTTATCAAAATGACAACCATATCACCATAATCATATCTATATAAAATTAGGTGACACACACCTATGAAAAGGCACATAAAATTAAGATAAGGGCACCAAAAAAATTTTTTTTTAAATACGAATTAAAATTCTCAATTTAAACTGCACTCATTTAAAAGGTCAGAGACATTCTTGGCTGGAACACCATCACAGGATGAATGCTAGGGCAAATAGGTTGCCTCTATCAGTTGCCCCTTTTAATACACAGGATTAAATAATGTCATTATAACATACATTCATGTATGTATCTATCTCCCTAGTGCCTAATCCTGGAAAAGATACTAAATTGTATCTTAAATCTGCAATGTGCACCGAATAAAGTTATTATTTGGGTAAATTTCATGAGGCTGAATCAAAGCATAATAATCATGCACCGATAATGTCATAAACAGTGTCCCCATCACATGCATATACAAAGTAGAAATGTAAGCTCCCTGTCACTCATGTTAGGAACTCTGGAGGTTCATTCTATCTCACAACATGGTCACACAAAATTACACACATACAAGGTGCATTTTTTGGCACTGATTTCATGCACAAAGAACAGGGTAATGATACAGGAAACATGCAGGATAGATAGCTTCTCAGGATATTGAAGCCAGATTTTTGCTGCCATTTTCCCTTCAAAAATGAAACTGGTTGGATCAAGACATGTCCAGTTAAAATTACCAGTATTCTACAAGTTTTGACCAGAATGCTGGATGGGCACTTTTTATGGCATCATTATTATGTTGAGTACTTAAGTTACTTTTGATCACTGTAACATGTGCACCCTGCTCCACAAAGCAACAATAACATAGGTAAAAATTGTACATTATACACATCAAAATATGGTTCATTGCCCAATGTTACAATTGTTCATTGTTACAATGCAATTGTGCACAAAACAAGCTTCAATAGCCATTCAACAGCAGACACCTTTAACTAAGAGTTCATGGTAAAATATGTCCAGTTTCTGTTAGTTCTCTATCAAATTGCTGATATGAACAACAACAAAGAAAAAAAAGATTAAAAAATCTCATCACACATAAAAAATTATTTTAAGTTACATCTGAGTACCCACTGTGAAAAGATAACTCTTTCACAAATAAGAATAATAACCCCTGACCAGATTACTGATCAAGAAAGAACAGGTACATGTAAAATGTATATACTCATTTAGAAGTCAAGTCCAAGTGCAAACTGCACACACACAGATATGCCATCATATAAGGTCCAGGGAGAGCTAGATCTGTGCAGTTTCTGAGGATTAACAAGTAGAACAAACAACACAGACCCTTATTTGCCAGCATATTATGCAATGACAGATTAAAGTCTGTTGTATGCGATAGACTTTACTTGTAAGCAAGTATATACTGTAATCTCATGGCACTGTATTATAATGGTTACTAAAGGATCAAACGAAGAAAAAAAAATCCAATAGTTATCACAGCTACAAAATTAAGAACACAAAGAAGACAAAAAACTGACATATCTAGCTTGTGTTAAACAAAACAAATGGGACTAAAATGTCAGCTGACCTTAGTTCTATTAAACACATTTTCTGAAGGTAACATCTGCTATAAATATCTGCAAACATCACATGTTAAAAAGCAATGCATAGTGTTACATCAGTAGCAGTAAGGTCTCTTTCCTCTGAGGAAGCAGAAAAGGTTAGTAGATGTTATTACAGGTAACTATTACATAAGCCAGGCATTGATGAACAAGAAGAGATAGGTAGAAACAAATATCATAATACAAAGGTAGGTTATGTAGAAATCTCTAGGTGTTAGTCGAGGAAAACGGACTAATTGGTGAACAGTGTGAGCAACTTGAGCAGGTCGCAATGTTTCTACGATGTCCTCACATGCACATAGATCTTCCTGCAATGAGAGGAGAGAAGCCAAGGGTAGATATAGATATTGCCAGTAATTACCAAATTTACCATCAGCAAGATGGAAAGCATGGTATGGCACTTGCTGTCAATGTTTAGTAATTAGCATATATGGCCTTTGTGACTTCAATGTAATAATAATTTTGCAAAATTTTCAAAATTTTTCATTTAATAAATAGAAACAAAATGCTTGTAATGCCTAGCCATCAAAATTTGCCATAAATTTTCAAAATTCTGTGAGATCTGAGAATTTCAATTAAAGTATTACAAAACTGCATATTATTTTTTATACCTTTACTTCTTCATAATGACAGACTATACCATATCCTTGGCTTCCCTTCCATACCAACACAATACACACAAAACCGAGTCCCTTGATTAGAATGACGCTCTACTTGGCCCAAAAAAATCAAGATAAAACAGTTTCTTACTTTTAACTGTTTGGTATTGAACCCATCTCTGATATTCTTAATGATTACAAGATAAGTGCTGCTGGAGTGGACATGCTGGATGTCAATCTGGCACCATTTTCAGTAGGACAAAGTATAGAGTCATGGTGAAAACCCCATGACCTAATGATCATCCAATTAGGAGTGGCAACACAAGATTTATTATGGCCGCCAAATGGATGTGCATCCATTTTCATTAGGTATCATAAGAAGTCTAATGGTAAAAAACCCAATGTTGATAAAGACATCCATTTGGGAGTACAGATAATATTTTCAAGATAGGCTCAATGGTAACCATGTAAATGGTCAACCATTTTCATTTTGGTAAAGTCATAGCCATAATACCTCTTTCAATGGAAACACCATGTCAAAATGACTTTCCATTTAATACGAATCCCTACAACAAGATTTCCAAAATGGCCATATATAGGACATCAGATCAGCACTCTTTTAATTTTAGATCAGCAAAATGTTATAATTAGTCTTTCAGTAAAAGTTCCATTATGATATGACAATTCATACAGGAGATAAAGTGATAAGATTTTCAAGCCAACACTGTGGCTGCCATATCTTATCCCAGATCAGCAGCATTTTCATTTATGACCATGCAGTCATCACAAAAAAGTCTTCTGGTTAAAATCCAAGGAGTAGAAAAAAAATGATGTTCTAGCTGGCTGCTGTGAGGGCCAAATTGGACCTCAAATCAGTACCATTTTCATTTATAACAAAGTAGACATCATAAGAAGTCTGTTAGTGAAAACCCCATGTTGATATGCATTCAGGAGTAGTGATAACAATATTTTCAAGATGGCCACAGTAGTAGCCATAATGGATGTGCGAGCAACACCGTTTTCAACTAGACTTTGGAACAAACATGAATTATTTCATGGAAATCCCCAAAGCAGTTTACGTGAAGCAGCAATAACAACTGTGCTAATGGACGGACAATAGACCATCAAATAATCTCTTCTGGTCTATGGCCAATAGACAGTAGAGCTAAAAACCCATTATATACATTAAATTTCATAAAGAAATGCAAGCACTAACTATGTAAATAGCAGTACAGTTTTAAACATTAACATCTCCTAATATCATGATTTAATTATAACAATTTTCTATACATTAATTTCATAAAAAAAATTTCCAAAAGAAGTTCTTCTTTTCACCCTTTGCTAAGTGAGAATTAGTATACCATTAAATTATTAGCTAAATTTCTCTAGAAAATTCCTTCAAAACCTGAAGATATAGTCACCTCTGTACAAGTCACCTTCTCATAAAAGATAAAAGTGATTCCATCTTTTTATGCTATATAAATGTCCTACATAGTATAGTGATCACTAGCGATGGATGACCATTGACACATCAATATATCCAATATTTGTAATAGTGTATCTGGATACGTACTCAAAGTATTGAATAAAAGGTAACAGGAGAATTACCGTATGTACTCACTTATAAGTTGAATCTGCATCTAACTGCAAATAACATAGTCTCTAATCAGCCATCATATAATCCACTTACAGATCAGTGTCCAAGTTGTTTGTTCCCATTACTCTTAACAAACTGCATAGACCCACATCTGCTGGAACAATACATGATGGCACATCTGGTTCTATGCAGTCTGCAGTTGGATTTGACTTTTAAGGGAGTGTATATGGTGTGAAAATTAATCTATTCTTGTTGTCTTTATATTCCTTTAAATGAAGTAAAAACAATGCTGCTAAACCCATATATAAAATCCATCTGTCTCCCAATACTGCAACTACACACACACACAATAACCAACATATTACTGTTTTAACTGCACTTTAAGAAGAATTTTAGTCAATTATTAGATAGCAATTGTTAGTCTTTTCCTCTCCAAACAATCCTCTATATTTTGATGTTATTCCAGTAAATAGCTTTTTCCACTTGATCCTTGTTTGCACTGGTAAATTTGTCCAATAGATTTATTACTATTATCTCATACCAATCTCTTTTTAAAAAAAATTCAGTTTTAACAATTTTTAGCATAAAAAAGGACAAAGAAAGAAGAAAAAAATTTCATTTTGATTCATTCTAATAATTACACCAATCCTACAACAGTTTTTGTAATGATAAATAAATGTGCATATAGCCACTTGCTTGTATATTTTATTTTGTGTGTGTGTGTGTGTGTGTGTGTACACTGAGTTATGTGCAAGTCCAGCTGTAAATATAGCACCTGATCAGCCACCACACAATTTGCCAGCAGATTAGGATCTCTGTTTGTTCTACTAATTTTTTTTAATTAAAAAAAAAAACTTTATAAACCTAGATCTGCCAGTGTATTATGTGACAGCAGTCCTGGGTCAGTGCATTTTGCAGTTGGTGTCAACTTACAGGTAAGTGTATACAATCATGATACAATCCTAATGAAGGTAATTATTATAAGTAGCCTGATGTAACATGGCTTGTCATACCCAGCCACTGGCTCCAAGTGGACAATTGTCTTTAAAAATGGTCTCAAACACAGCACATCTCTACAATAAAGTGCTTCATTATAACAAATTTCCTTTTACATGGCACATTCCCATTATGATGTAGTATACTGCACTTCATTATAAAGGCAATCTCATCAATACAAGATGATCAGGTAAAGCAATATTAAAAGCAGGCCTCTTGTACCTCTTATTTGCAACAGCAGATCTCAGTCTGTGAAGTTTGCAGCTGGACTCAATTTACAAGTACATATATACAGCAAATAAATGCCTTTTAAACAGACTCCAGTCTATAGTAAACAGTAAAGATAAACCTCCTCTCAACATGGTTACTCCTTCCTTTGCCAACAAAAGTGGATGCTACGGCAAATGTGATAGTATATGACTGAGGTGTAGAATTTCATGCTAAATTTTCAATATAGATGACTAACAGTATCCAGTATACTTTGGTATAGCCCATGTCCATTATAAGAAGAAAGGAAAAAAAAAGAAGAAAAAGCCTTCGTTAAAATTAGGCTGAAGTTGCACAGTTAACACCCTACTACACTTAATGTTAGTTTTACATGTGCATGCAGATGCTTATACATTACATAGGCACAAAGCAAAGCTCTATATAAAAAAATTACCATATATACTCGCTTATAAATCAAGTTAATCTGCAAACTGAGATTCTGATCTGCAATCACAATGCACCAGCAGATCAGGGTCTATGATGTTTGCTGTACTGACTACTTCTAACACAAACTGCACAGTTCCAGATCTGCCAGCATATTATGTGATGGCAGATCTGGATCTGTGCAGTAAGTATGCAGTTGTACTCACCTTATAATACTCATAATGGAGTATATATGCTAATCAATTGTCTATTTTACTCCCTGGTTTGGAATTAATTGGGGTTTTTTAAGTTACATGGGGTATTTTATGAACAACATAAAAGCAGAATCTTACACAAATGGACTGACTTTTAATCGTCAGGATGCTAATCAGACCTTTCTAAATACATCAAATGGCTAAGTGATTAGAACCAATTCAGGGTGTGTTTGATTACATGTCTCTGCTTGAATTTGCTTTCTCACAGTGATAGAGTACTATCATTTCACACATACATCTGGAACATGTACTGACTGCATAGTTTATTCTTATTGAACATGAAATTACACAACATTTACTGTACTTACAACCAGAACAATACCCTGAGAACTTTGAAGTAATAAAATTTGAAATTGTTTTGCATAATTTCCATGCAATAAAAGTGTCTCCATGTCAAATTATCTATAAACAAACAAGATGCATATCAGCAAGCTCTGACACAGTACACTTTGCCCCAAGCTTTATACCATTCAACCTTTGCTTATTTAACTATTAGCTGATAAAAACTTTAAACAGATCAATGCACAATATGCATAGTACATGCCCATAACTGAACTCATCCATGAATCTTGTTGAAGTATAAAAACCTATTTAGAACATTTTATTGAAATTGAGTGGTAGCTCAGTCAAATCCAACCTCGTCTCATTAATATCCACAGATCTCTTATTTTGCAAAACCTGTCAGATACTAATGATGCAAACCTACTTACAGAGAGGTAACAAGCCCAGCCAATCAGATACAGTACTGGTACTGTTTTTGACAGTGAACGATTTTATTGTCTACATTGTATTTGTACCCAGAGTCTTCTGTTGATGAATATTTTGGCTCTTCCATCTTATTGAACATCAGATCTGTTTAGACCTCTAAATCTTTTTATATACACTTTTTGTCATAATTCATTAAACAGGAGGCGGAGAGGGCAAAGGAGGGTCTGACCCAAAAGCTGCAAATTTTAAGTGATTTAAATAATTAGTGCCATTACGTGCCCTGTATTTTAAATGAATTTTGTATGAGTCCTAATCACAACTGTGCATCCTGCAGTTATACAGCACCCAATTCTATTTCCCATGACTTCCATTCTACACTAATTAGATTACATGGAGACATAAGACTGGAGGCTAAATAAAGATCTTTGGAGAATTACAGTTAAAATGATTAACACAAATCTGGGAAAAAGTTAATAAATGAGAGCTATGATGGTCTACATACAAAAGCTGTGATGGTCCACATACAAAAGCTATGATGGTCCACATAAAAAAGCTATTATGGTCTAAATACTGAAGTAATGATAATCCATATACAAAATCATCAATGGTCCACATACATAAAAATATAATGATCCACATACAAAAGCAATAAAGGTCCACATAAATAAGCAATGATGGTCTATACATGTAATTATTATTTTATAGACGCTAATAAAGGAGAGGAACTTATTCTTTTTTGTTTTAAGGGTTGTCCAGTTGAGTGTTTGGAGCACTGATGTCACACTGCTTTTATAACTACAGATCTGCCAACCCTAACAAGATCTTCTCAGTTAGGCAGCCAACTTTTTCCTATAAGTTAGACAAGTTTTCACTAAGATTTAATTAAAGATCATATACTGCTATTAAAGAAGGCTTTTGTAGAAGCAGAGAAACCAATATGGCCACCATACTGGTCAGCTTGCATCATTTCATTTAGGATCAATTAGACACTTTGAAAAATCTTCTGATGAAAACCCAATTTCAATGTAACTTTCCACTTAAAGGAGTAGCAGCTATAACAAAATGTTTTTTGATGGCCATATTGTATGTCACATCAGCACCACTTTATTATCAACAAAACAATATAAGAGGTCATATGGTGAAATATCAGTTCTCATTTTCAAGGAGCAACAATATTTTCAAGATGGCTGCCATAGTGATGAAAATGAACATCCAATTTGCATAATTTCCATTTCAGACCAATTAGACAATGCAAGAAGTCTTCTATTAAAAGCAAAGTTATTGATATGACCAGGCAAAAAAAGTAGCAAGAACATTATTTTCAAGATAGCCAATGTGGTGTCCATATTGGAGGTCTGACTGGCACCATTTCAATTTATGACCAAATAGACATCACAAAAAGTCTTTCGATAAAAACCCCATGCTGAAACAACCTCGTAGTGATAAAGCAAGATTTTCAAGATTGCCACTGTGGTAGCCAATTACCATAAGATTGGCACCATTCTCAGTTAGGCCTAACTAAACATCACAATATGTCTTCTGGTGAAAACACCATGTGACTTTCCTTCAGGAGGAATAGTGAAATCAAGATCTTCAAAATGGTTCACTAGTCATCTTGGGGAAAACACATCATGATACTTTCCATTTAGGAGTAGAAATAATTTGATTTTCAAGACAGCCATGGCTATATTGGACTTAATATTGGTACCATTTTCATTTAGTGTCAAGCAGACATCTCAAGAGGTCTTTTGGTCAAAACCCCATATCAATAAGACTTTCCATTCAGGAAGGATAGCAACAAGATTTTCAAGATGGCTGCTTTGTATTGGAATTTAGCTCAGCACCATTTCATTTAAGACCAGATAGACACCATAAGAATTTTTGGATGAAAAACCCCCATGACACAAAGATTTCCTGTTCAAGTTGAGTTGTGACAACATTTTTTTTTTTAAGATGGCTGCCATGGTGGCCATCTTAAATGTCATACTGGCACTATTTATTTTATTTAAGACCAGCTGGACATCCAAGTTTTTAAGTGAAAACACCATGACGATAGAACCATCCATTCAATGACAGTAGCTACAAGATATTAAATATAGCAACTGTGGCAGCCATATTTGACTTCAGATCAGCACAACTTTCATGTATATGAAATCTTTTCATGAAAAGCCCATGTTGACATGAACATCCATCCAGAAATAACAAGATTTTCAAGATGTCTGCTGTGATTGCCAGTTTTGATATGTATGCAGCACTGTTTTCATTTAGGACCATCTAAACTAGATGTGTGTGTAAAGTGTCATGGCAATCCGCCAAGTAGTTTAGGAAAATGTAGCAATAACAAAGTTGTGACAATGCACAGATGGACAACTGACAAAAGACCATCTCATAAGTTCTTTTCGTCTATGATCAGTGAAGCTACAAACAACTTTACAACTACTGTAACGGCTTCAAAGTCTAATTGTGTCATTTACAAGTAATACAAATATGCCCACAAAGTGTCATTTGACAACAAATATGCCTACAAAGTGTCATTTGCCTACAAATATGATTAAAATGTGTCATTTGCCTATCTCACATGGTCACTGCTTCATGCAAAGATCCATTTTGTCAAAATAGTCAAAACAGTTGAAAAATAAAAAAAAGAACAAAAAAGTTAAAAACTGAAAAAACTAATATAATGCTATGAAAATTTAGTAGGTCATTTACATTATGTGTGTGTGTGTGTGTGTGTGTGT
>QKMX01357597.1:0-14511 GCA_003401595.1 Venustaconcha ellipsiformis | reverse complement strand
TTCAATAAAAACAAAGAACCTTTCTTCAAAGAAAGTCAACTCCAAACTTAAATAAAAGCAATGGAATCTAATGGACTTTTTGATTTTCAAACATGACTGGAACAATTTACTGTGCCGTGAAAGTTTCCTTTTTGCAGGTAAAAAGTTTATGCTTATAAACACTACCAACCGCAGCTTAAAACATGAACTAACTTTTACTGTCTTGGGATGTACTGAAAAGTGAATGTGCTTCATCATTCATTACATGATTGTGCTATGTTTTTCCACTGAATTCAGACCTATATGACTTGTGACAAAATTATTGAATATTTTATGTGTACGCATATTTTTTATGAAATTACTTGTAATGTGGATTCGATGTGTGATGAGATTTGCGGGTAAGTGCACTGTGTTGTTACCCTATTCATTCTTTACATTAGACATGTATATATAAAAAGCATACACGTATATGTACCAATCCATGGTTCTCTAAATAAAGTAAAATATTTTACATGTCTTCTATGTTTTCACTACGGGTGTATTTCTCTTTTAATATGAATTGATTTAAGATAGTAAATTGCCAATGAAGCACATATTTAACCGCCCACATTTATTACCTAAAACAACAATCCACCCACCCTGCAAATCTTTTGGGGTATATGTATCATTTTCTTTAGCTAACTGACCTGGTTGCTTATAACACAGTTTGGTCTATAACATGGTTGGGTTCTATGGCTTCCAACTAATGTATTATAGTGGGGGTCACACTTTTTTTTTAGAAGAGATGAAAAATCAATACAAAACAATATTTGCACTGTACAACTTATTTGAATCTGAAGCATTAATCATATGCCTTTATATTCCCTATGTTGAGAATTCATCTGAGACAACTGTAGCAGGCTCATGTAATTTTGTCAGAGAAAAAGAAAAACTATTGACAACACCACTCTTTTAAGATTAACACAAGGTAACTAACTCATGTGATACAATATCTGCCACTCTACTTCACCTATTCTATGCTAATTATTTTTTCCTGATAGCATGTCCAGCCATGGAAAAAAATATATAAACATAAAGAAGACATCCAGATTTGTTCTCCATGTATGACTTAAGTACTTGACTAATTATTTAATAACCACTTTTAAGCAAATTGAATTTGAAGGCTCCATTTCCAGTGTGTCATGCAGTGAAATTGTTTTATTTAGTTCTGACTGGATTGTTTGTTTGTTTGAGTCCAGGGTAAAATGATCAATCACCTATCAGAACTAACTGTAAATTGTTCATTGGGTGACATACAGGAAGTATTGGCAACAAAACTCAATCTAAATAGATACAAAGCAACAGAGAAACTGAACAGGTATCTGTTAAATACAGAGGTAACAAATTTGGAATGTCTTGTTTTACATACATACATACAATGACTTAATGGTGCAGATTCCAAACCACACAACTTTTAGCAGCCATGTTAATTTTTAGAAGGGAAGTGAATGTTTTCAGTAATTGCCATTTTACTGACAGAAATAGTTGATTGTGGCTGCAGCAGTTGTTTTGTATCTGCAGGAAGTAGAATGTGAAAGATTTGGATTTTAGTCATCTCCGCACTCACACTTGGTTTTGCCCTAGACAAGATTTTCTTTGCATGAGGAAATTGCACAATTTCTTTTGAAGATAACGTCTACATGTCTTCTAAACATAAGTGAAGAAAAAGTATTGGTAAGGCCACCCTCCTAAAAATGTGTATTTCCTATTGCACTGGTTTTAATATTAGGGTAGGTAGGTGTTTATTTTTGTGGATTTTTTTAAAAAAGATATTATCTATGTTAAAATAATTAGTATATATAACATACTAGATACTTCAAGAACTGGGCTAGACCAGCTCAGATACACAATCAATTTTGGTAATCATTTTTTTAAAATAATTTTTTTACATTCTTTTTATTTTTTCCTGGGTAAAAAATTGCTAGGGTCATCAATGAAAAGCAGGGACAGTCAGCCAATCTGAAAAACAATGTTTTGTCTGATAAGGTGTTTCTGAAGCATTCATGTATTGGAAATCAAAGGATATAATGGCTTAGATGATTCTTGCATCTATCTACTGAATTAGCCAGAAAGTGTCAAAAGGGTGAATAAAAATGCCCAATAAGTGAAATAAAATTAATGACAGCTATCAGGTAGTCTGGTTTGGAATTATGTTTTTTTATAATCTTGGCAAGAATGATTATAGCATATGAACAGATGATAAGTCTATGTCTGTCTGTAATCTGCATAGTGGAAATTCAACCAGTAGGTCAACACATAAAAATTGGCACCAACCTATCACTGACAGACCTTCTAAACATGAAGAGATCATCAAGTTGTTATATATAAGGTATTGTACTATAGGCTGTGAATTGTATCAATATGAAGCAGAATTGTATCATTTCACTCCTACTTGTAGCATATACAGTCTATGGAAATTGGTACCACCTGAAAAATAAATGCATTTTTTGCAATAGTTACAATTTTACCATTATTGATTTTTTTTAATGACCTTAGCTGGCAATTGCAGTACAATGGTGAAAAGCTCTTTCTTTAAATCTTCGAAGATCTTTCTTTACATTTCTTATGTCCTTTCTATTTTTTATTTTTATTCCCAGTCCATGTTGCTTATAGCAGGTAAAACCCGGTATAATGCAATTCATTATAATGTGATTCTTCTTATAACAGCATGGCTCCCATTTTGTAATGTAATGTGACCTCTCTTTTTAATATCCTAAATACATTTGTATCCCTAGCAGATTATATGATTGAGAGGTTAGTTAAAACTGATTACATTGAAATTTCAATGCACATTTTCTATGGGAAAGTTTTTTAAATATTTTTTTAATGTGATCCTGCTTATATCGTGATATTATTCTTTAGACCCCAAGCAACACATTATAATGGGTTTTACCTTTACTGTTGTGAAGAGTAAAAGGACAAATTTGAATTAACTTTTGAATCTAACTTTAAATTAGAATTTCTTCTTCAGATGTTGAAAGTCTTGTATGAGAAAACTCTAATTGCTTTGAACAAGATACCTGCCACGGCTGCCTACAGAGTCAACACAGAGCAAATAGTGAGGAACAGAATGCAGCATGTTCTCACAGTAGGTTTTGTGTAACATTCTGTATACAACTGTTGTCTCTTCAGCATACACCATTACAGTTTCAGAGGAAACATCTTTCTGTACTTAAGAAAGTGTATTACATGCCTCAGTTTACATTATTTCTTGCATAAAGTTTAAAGGTACTTCTGTGAATGACTTGATGGAGATAGATATTGCTTGAATTAGGGGCTTGTCTGTAGGACTGATACTGGCATTTTTAGGTTGCAATTGATTCATTTATTTTTTGTTTTCTCATCTTTGACAATTCTAGGTAGCAACAAAAAAAGTGAATAGATGTAAATAAACATGGTAAGCATCTCTTAGGATTTCCATCATATCAAAATGTAAATTGACAAACTACATGTTTTAATACAAGAAGTATAAAAGCCATAGTAAGGCATTATAACAGGTTGAGACATAAAAAAAATTTCAGCTAATTCGCTGATCTCTGATCTTTGTATCAAAAAAAAGATTGTACAAGAAGAAATTTGGGCTGTTTATAGGTTTTCAAATTTTTCTCTAATCCCCTAGTTTTTTTTCTTTGTGTAATTTTTCCAGAATGTTTTCTAAATATGTGCTTTATCTAAAAATGTTATCAAACAAGTGATAATATTTTGATTTGCTTTCATAGCTTATGCTGTAAATGAGCTAATTTTAATATTATTAATGCAGTATCTTGTAAAGTTGGTAAACAGATGTTCCTGGTTTAAAAATATTTACAGCTTAAGAAAACTGACTCATTTCAGGAACGTGATGTCCAAGTTTTGGAACAGAAGATTGATGGAGGTCAAATTGAGGAAGTGATATTACAGGTAGGTTAAAGTGGTCCAGAAGTTGTCATTGTATTCATAAGTATAGTATATAAAATATAGAACTGATATTCAATTTATTTCTTGGTTTAGTGCTAAGTCCAAAGGTTGGGACACCTTGAAAACAATACTAATTTTGTCATTGAGCTGTTTCAACTCCAAAGGTTTTTGACAACTGATTAGAATTGTCTTGTCAATTTGGCCATCTGCAAGAGACAAACAAATGCCATACGCAGACTGAATTTCATCAATTTCACATGACCAGCCGAAATATAATACCTGCATTATGGTAATGTTAGGAAGACCTAAAAGAAATCATTACAGTAAATGATGCTGCCAAGAGGGTCCAAACTGTTGGGGGTTTTTTTTTGCAATGCCCTAAAATAACTGTTGGATATTTGGACATTACTTGATACTATTTGTCAAAGCAAGGAAATTTTGGTGATTTCTTGACAGATAAAAAATTTTTTTAGAAGTTTTTAAAATACAGTATACAGGAACTGCAAAATATAAAAAATATAGAAGAAAATTACTCAAGCAATAATAAATCATTAAAACCCCATACTGATTTGTTTTTGTGGGTTTAACACCTTTTTTCAGCATGATAGGCTAAACATGGTGGCCAGTATATTTTGTGGTGGAAAAACATGGGGGAAACCGCAGGAAGAACCATGACCCATCTGAAACTATTGGCATACTTTCTCACATACCCAAGTTGACTAGACCACTCCCCCACCAAGTGCTTCCCTTAGATAGTTTGGAAAGGAGGTGATATCAAATTTGCTGAACAAAATCTTTAGCACACTGTTGAAATATGGCACAGAAGCATGCATTGGTAAATACATGAGTAGCATGACATGCTATAGAGGTTTGTACAGATGCCTGCTTAAATTCAAATATTAAATATGCAATCAATGTGATTTCACTCAGTGACATTTCATGTATATTTATTTATAATTGTAACTGTGCCATTGCAGCATGAGCTTTGCACCCACTCCAGTACTCACCCCACCTACTTCTAAAATTTGTAGAGATTAAGGGTACATGTGCATCATTTTCTCATTCAGTTACGTTCACCCATCACATTAATGTTACTCATATAAATCTGCTCTCGAATCCAGACCTCTAACATGACAAAAATTAATTTTTTAAATAACATATTTAAAGGGCAATAATTCTTGCATATTACTTTCCCTTGCACCAACTCTGTGTGACTCCTTTTTTTAAAGCTTCATTATTGTCAACTTCGTATATGATATTTTCGAACAATCCAAGCCAATATCAGTGTAAAATAAAGCCCTCCACATCTGCATTTTGAACTTATTGTATGTAGTCATTCCACAGCAGGTTGTATTAGTTTTACATTTTTCCAATTTTTGAGTGAATTTGCCACCTATTTGCACTTTTTTTCTGTTTAGACCACATACACATCATGCTATCATAGATTGCATGTTGTCATTCACAGTTTAGCTTGATGCTGCCAATTTTTGTTTACTCCTGTAGTAATGGCTGTTGTATTAGCAACTTCTTAATAAACTGAATTGTTAATGTATGCTTTTTTTTTTCTCTTCTTGTGTAGTTTCAGTAAAACATGTTGACAAAGTGCATTAAATACAAGAAATTTAAGGCAAGTGGAAGATACACATTTTATCTAGTATGTTTCAGATGTACTTTATATCTTCCCTTCTTTGTTACATTTTGCATTATCTCTTTTGAGCCTTATGATGGATATTGCTGTTTTATCCTCCACCCATCCAAAGTGTGACATTTACAACCATCAGCTACAGTTACTAAAGTGGAAATTGGGGAACAGTTACTAAAGTGGAAATGGGGGGAACAAAATATTGAGGTTTTGCAGTGTACCACCTTTGAACAGATGCATCATCTGGTTCAGGAGACAGTGATGAATTATTAAATTCAGGCCCGATTTTTACCCTTGTTTCTATATCTTGCTTCATGGCTTTTCTGATTCATTTGGGAAGACCCCCCCCCTCCCAATTTTGTGCAGTCCAGTGAGCATATCCATATTTCTTAGCATGGTCTTTGGGCCTGTAAGCCCAGGCACATGGTTTTCTTTTCTGGATCTGATGGATTTATTATTTACATGATTTCACCACCTAGAGGCATCCTGACCATCCAGCCAGTCCAGCTGCCCCAGAGTGGGTGCTTTTTTGATATATCTGTTAAGACAGGCATGTTTAAAGCTTTGTCTACATACAATTGTGGGGATCTTAGTGACATCATCCATCTTGCTATGCCTTCGACAACATAGCCATATAATCTGTCAATCCAGCCCTGTCCTTTGTGCAGCTGATTCCAGTGATGACCAGACCAATGTGCTAAACCATACTCCCAGCAAAAAAGCCAGCACTCCACATTTTTCTGGCAGACCTGGCTTAATATATTTTCATTTCTTGTCTTTGGGACTGTAACTCATACAGAAATGACAGCATTGCACAGAGGACACCATTGCATCATCTATGCCACCCAGTATGGTTTTTACAGATATGCAAGCCAAGCCAGAACAGGATGATAATAGTGAGTGTAACGATACTCAGACAATACAGCCTTACTTAGTTCCTCTTCAAGGCTACATACAGGGTGTTGTCAGCTTCTAAATGCCTAACCCTCCCCACAATCATGCATGACTTTAAAGTTAAAGCATAGTAGATCTCGATGAAGAGGAAGAGACTCCATCCTTCCACTGCTTCCCCAATTGGCTTAAATTAGGGAGATTTTTTTAAAAAAATCTGTAGGAAGAATCTTTGATCTTAGGAATCCAAATGCTCACTTTCCTGAAAGCCAAGAACCAGTAACATTTTAATTTTTTGTTTTAAAACCAACTCAGATGCCTTCCATACTGATCTACTTGGTTATGCAAAATATCTACCAGTAGTTCACATGTCTTCCCCACAATTTTATTAAGTGGAAAAGAAAAATGTATTCCATGCCTTTTGAAGTTGTTTCAAACAGTGTTGTCATGTCTTTGATGATAGACTTGGCTTCATTTCCTGATTTTCCAACTCACAGAAAAATGGGGCAATGAGTCTGCCAGTTAGCTGACAGCCCAAATTGCTCTGGTCGTTAACAGGACTACTCACCATTTCAGTTTGCTGACTGACTTTGCTCATTTTGACTGGAACTGATGCTTGTGCTCAAGCCACATCATACTCTGACATAAATGGCCCCATTTGTTTTGGAATTATTCTTTTGGGTCAGATTGCTCCAGAACTGACCTTCCACGTCGCTGACCAACCAGCACAGGCTTTTAGGACCAATCTACCCCTGCTACAAGAAAGGGGTAATAGGAGGGCTGGAGAAAAGGGATCTTTTCAGATGTTCGGTTTACATGCCAGCCTAATGCCAGGAGGTAATATTGGTGGGGGGACAAGAAACCAAGTTTCTCTACCTCCAAGCCTCAGAACATTCTCTTATTTGAATTATGCTATTTCTCAGAATGCATACTTGCATTTAACATTGGTTTTGAGCAAAACTTTATTTTCAAGTAGATAAATTTCTGACTTCTATCAATATTATAAACAAATTTGGTGCATATTTAAAAACTATCATATTCATATGCAGTGTATTTTGGCAATATTACATAAAAAGAGAACAACAAAAACTATACACTGTAATGAATTTTAACTTAGTAACTAGATTACAGTATTGTAATTGCAAGTTAGTACAAATGCTTTATCAACTACCCTTAATCAAGATTTATTTTCTTTTTACTTTCTGAAAGTTCATTATAAAATGGCATTTGAAAAGATTTCTAAACTTGTGAACCCCTGCACATTTACATACAGAAAATGCACACATCTTTCAGATAATACTGTTCGTCTTAATTTTTTTACTATAACTGTTCATAGACAACACACTAAAGAATTAAACTCAATATATGAATGAATTAAACCTATTTTTTTCCCCAACTGAATCAACACAGCAAACATGCAAGTGTTTCTATTTTTAGAAAGAAGTTTTCTTAAGGTAACAACTCACTTTATATTTATAGCTTTGTTACAACAGTCTATTAATAAGATTGTAAATGTAAGATTTTATTATCTGTTTGTGTACTTGAAGGAACATTATGCATTGGTTAAATAATATTTGCTTTGCTATTGTGTTTTGTTATTTTCTTTGTATTTAAAAAAAAAAAATGTGAACTTAGAATACAACTTTTGACCTTGCAGAATCTTTTCAACTTTTACAACATAGCATTGGCCCATATATTTATGACCTACATAATTGCATTTTAAAGCTAAATCTTTAAATAACATAATATTTAGTCTCTGCCTTCTTACAAATTGTATATTTTCCCTAATATAAAATGCCAAGTGGTTTACGAAAAGAGACACTAATAAAACGGTACTTACCAGAACAGCAGTGTCTGCCATTACTGTTCAAAACAGATTTTTTATCCAGAAAATAAGGTACACATGGCAGTTCAAATATTTGTGTAAAACTCAAATTGCTATTCACGTAAATTTAAGTTTCGAAACACATGTTTGTTTGTATTTATCACCAAAGGATAACTTGTGGAAAACTGGCAGTAATAGTTGCTAACTTACTCAGGAAATGGTTGATGTTCAGTCAGCTATCAAAACACAGCTTGTTTATGGGGAAAATTACTAAAGAATTTAAAAACAGACAATATGCTGGGGAATTTCTTGAGAATCTAGTTCTATTGGCAAGTTGACCCACTGGAAAGCAGACAATTTTTGTACATGTGGGACAAGTTCTTGCAAAATTGGATGCTTGGATTAAGATGCTGAATTTTTTAAGGTATACATTTCCATCTTTTATCTAATATATTTCTGTGTATGATTTTAATAGATACATAGTAAATAGAATTTTCTGGGTTACAGGTTCAAGAAGGTCATGGAGTGGGTCCTCATGTTGACATTTAGAAACCAGATTTTCATATGCATTTAGAGTTGAAATGTGGGATATTTTTGTACACTTTAGGAATATAACTTTTTTAATTAAAGTACGGTCATTCCTTTTTTATACAAAATGGATTTTTGANCCAAAATAACATGTGATCCAATGTTTACAGAAATGACATATTGTTGCGCAGAATTACCCCGTGCACAGAATTGGCTGATGTGGTGGGTATAACATAACACCGGAATTAACCTGACCAAGTCAAGGGAGCATCACAAATGGGATGGTCATTCAATATTCCTCTACAAAAAAAAAATCACTGGGCGAAGTTGTTTTCGCTTAACTAACAGAAGAGGGCAAAGTTTACACTTTTTGGTGACTTAGTCGCCCACTTTGCTTGGTAGCATGACCCCCCGAGTTTGAAGTCCTACCCTTTGGCCTATTCATCAGGCTTTTAACAATGTCATGGATTGCATCATCACTCTGCACCAGTTGACTTCACCTACAGTGGTGGCTGCATACTTGAATGAAACATTCAGAAACATATGGTAAGTTCTATTCTCCTCAAAGGCAGAAACGATTCTTTGTCAAATTGGATTGTCTAAGTTTTTTAGTGAACCAGAAAAGTACACTCTTTACCCAACCCAGCATTTTGTCCATCTGGGTTTAGAGTTTCTCTCTAACCTCAATCTGGTACAGTTCCATCATGTTTGTATAGACCAGAGTCTTTTTCCAACAGGACATGAATTTCAGCAAAAGAGTTCTTGCAACTCCTCAGAATATTCACTGCAGCAGTTGACTTGATCCCAGTTGGCTGTTTTGTTATGGGCCCCTTGCAGATGACCTTGTTGGCCCAATTGCACACCATTACAAGTCCCCTTGATAAAATTGTCATGATCACACATAGGTACGATCATTCATACATCAGTGGTGCAATCCAGATTGGCTCACAATGGATTCCTCTGGAGCAGCCCCAAGCAGAAATGATAGCATGTACCTATGCAAGTATGTATGGTTGGGGTGCCCACCTGTTGCTGGACTTCGCTATGGTCAGTGGCACTTGTGATCAGTGCCTTTCAGTTCTGGAAGGATCCACTCTGAGGGAAAACAGTCCTAATTGTTGGACAACTGTAGTAGAGACATACCTCCTCAAACGAGTGTACTAAATCAGTTTAACCTGTATGTTTTGATTTGGCAGTTTTTATGTTAATGGAACCAACTCAGTATTAACATACAAATCAGCCACATTCCCAGGATACTCGATGTTCAGGCCAACACCTGACTATGCAAGGATTAAATCATTCAAACAGGATGGTCTTTCCATCAGTGAGTCTTTCTTTGGATTTGTTTTGGGGTTTCCAATGATTGATCTTTTTGCAACATTTCCATCCCCAGATGCTTGGGCCATTTATGCACTGTCAATCAGTTTGGAGTGGTTGTAGGCCTTAGCCTACTCTCCACAGTCTTTGTACTGAAAATAATCCATAAGTTGGTGAATCACATCTGCAAGATAATTCAGATAAGACAAGCCCAGGAAGATTTCCAGCCAGCCAAAATGTTCTCAAACAACCATGGGTGTTTCACCCCTGTCCAGTCTATCTTCTTCATTTTTGGTTTCTGTCTGGATAGCTTTGTGAGAGAAATAATTTAAAATTTCAATTGTTAAAAGAATCTCACAAGCAGGAAGGCCAACCATTCTGAAGGATTTTGAGGGAAAGTGGCAGTTTTTGAAGGACTAGTGCAGAGTCAATAACATTATCCTTCTGAGTGCCTTAATCCCACAGCTGCCCTACTTTTGTCTTTGGCTGAATGAGAAAAAATAGTTGGCTCTATTACCATCAAAGGCTATTACTTCATGATATCTGAAAATTACAGCACCATGGCAGACTTGATATCAGTCATCATAAAAATCTATCATACATTTTAGCAAATTTTGATCTGAATTAACTACAGTAAGTTCTTAACCCTGTTTCAGATCTGGAATCTATCCATGGTTTTAACTGGGCTCTATTCTTAAGCCATTATCCAACATGCTAAACTACTATCCAGCAATATATGTTTCCTGATAGCATTAGCTTCAGCATGTAGGGTGAGCAAAAAATAAGCTCTATCCCCCAAACTATCTTCGGTTGAGATTGGATGGTTTTGTGGTCCTCTTGATGCAACTAGATTTTGTAGCCTGTTTGCACTCTCAAGACAAGTCATGGTACACACATGCATTTATTTTTCCTAGTGAAATATGGCAAGGAGGCTATCAACCTAAAAACCCTATTTTCATGGTTGAATTGAGCTGTATGACCTGTGTACCCTGAGGATGTAGAAGATCTCCTGAAAATAGAGCAATCTCTACTAAGGTCATATTTGAACATAATGTTTGAATCTGAGAAATAATAGAAAGTGTTGAATGGCATGCAGAGTCAGCCTTCTTCAGTTGTTATTATAGATTTAGCTTCAAAGAGACAAACTATGAATCTGGTGGGTCTGGTCATTGCAGCACTATCAGACCCATTTTAAAGTTAATACAGCCTATTAGCTTCACTTGATTTATGAGGAAAACTTTTTTGGTAAAAAGATTTCAGTCATCAGATATAGGAGTCACAGATCACATGACCTTAGGCTCTGGAGATTAGAAGAATGGGTTTTTGTTTGCATAGGGAATCTGGCCTTTATTACCAAGAATGAGACCCAAAGTATAGTTTGGATGCTGAACACTCCCTCTTCATATTACATATTCTCCCAACATAAATTAATTAGGAGACAGCAAAATATTTAAGTAAATTATTACTTCAAGAATACTTAACAAATTACAATACTTAAAAACCATCTCAAACTCACCCCTCCACCATGTGAGCATCCTTGTTGGTATATCACTCAGTGTACAAGCTAGAGACACCTGGTGGTGGCAAGGGTGCACAATAATTATTGCCTTTTTTCTATATGAGAAATACAGAAGAGAATATTTGTCTTTTTAATATGGTTGGACTTTGGAGGAAGCAGGCTTATAACACAAAAATTATTGTGATCAGGTAGGCATTCTTGGAGAAACATAATGTATTTAAAAATATGCTGTTTTCAGTTTGAACTGTTGTATGATACATTACACAGCAATGATCGCACTCTGATGCAATCATTTTATAATAGGGTTTCACTATTTGTGGATTGTTTACTCTTTTATTTTTATAATTTAAGGTTGGAAATATTTATAATTACTTCTCAAAATTTTGTTTCTGTTACAGGCCCAGAGGGAACTAGCTTTAGCTAGAAAGATGATTGAATGGAAACCATGGGAACCTCTTGTTGCCCAAGCTCCTAAAAATCAATGGAAATGGCCAATTTAGTGTGCTATTTTTTAATTTTACTTACTTAGAGTAAAAAGGATACAACTTACATAGAATGTACAGAAGGAACACCAATGTTTTATTGAATGCCCAGATAGTTGTTTTGTCATTGATTGTCTATATGTAAGTGATATATGACTGTAAATAAATTGTTGAAACGATGCAGGTTTTTTTCAGTCTGATGTAGCTAATTATATGAAATGATAGTTTTGATCACCTCATTTTAAGAAGTATTGAATTTGATCTCATTTGTTATAAGTGTTATGATGTTGTCTGCATTCAACTGACTTAACTTCAAGCGACAAGTACTTTGATCAACATTGAGATTTTTGGACTGTAATTGCACTTGTCATTTCCACACTGGCATCATTCAGCTAATCCACTGCTTTATGTTTTTGAAACTAATTGTTTATCCTGATGTCTAGTTGGTTCAAAGTGAAATGGTGGTTCTTTGATATTTATTATTGTTGCAGATGTAGCAGTGGCAGCTTCAAAAATATTGTTAAACCACCAAACAAATGGGAGAATAGCCATGAAACTCTAAATTCTCCTCACTATAATGCCTTTTATTAGAACTGGTTCCTTTTATAAGGAGGGTATGGTCATGGATCGCATTTCATCAAGTAGTGAAATTATATAGACCATGCACTTCATTATGAGATGGTCTTTAATGTCTTTCTGTGGACATTATGAAGGAGTGTTGTACTTGTTTGTCTTGACATTCAAAGTGGCCCCATTGGAAGCCATTTTTTAACTCTTAATGCCATTAAAACAGTTTATCATGGAGATGTTGGATTTTCATAAAAGCATTCCTTGCAGCAGGAGTTTAGTTGAGTATGATTTACCTCAAGTCACATTCTAAATGCATGGAAAATTCTAGGATACTACTTTTTTGTGGTGAATGACAATACTATCAACACTACAACAAAGACACATGTGAAAGGTAAGATGGAAAACATGATTACCCTAAGTGTGGCATTGGTTTTTGTTAATGTACCCATGCAGATCATGAAGTATTGGTGTTGGAACTTTGAGTGACATGCAATGAGATGCATGTATTAGTCACTATTAGTAGAGGTAATAAAAAATATAAAACTAAGGTAATGCTGTATGCATCAACAAAAAAAATTACACAGAATCATTCTAAGGTATTACCAAGTTATTTTCTTGTCTTATTCTGTGACATGTGCATTTAAACTTTTATATAAATCTACGATTTGATAAAACATTACTAGCTAATAAATTGGAGAACCTTGTTGCAAAATTGCTTATGTATGACAGATCAAGCAAGAGAGAAGGAAGTTAAACCATAGATGCAGCATTAGCATCATGCATATGTTTCTTGGTAAAACTCTAATAGGTTGGGTAAGACCTTTGATTTCACTTTAAAAAAACCAGTTGATTGAAGATTATTTAGGTGCATAGTATTGTTTACACTGGCAGTAATATGTGCCAGGTTTGGGTTCCCTAAATACTTGTCCCTGGATTATGTTTGAACCATTGCTGACCATATGCTGCAATCTGGCAACTACCTTGCCACATTTTGCACACTGCTGAGTTTCAGTTTTGTGAGATTCATATCAATGGAAAAAGTGAAATTTGGGACCAAACAATTTTATCAGTTTTCAGAAGGTTATGAATAGTTTTTACATGTATTAAAATTAAAGCTGGAAAATTTTGGGACAAGAAAATGTTTCAGTTTGAAGGGGATTTTGGTTTAGTAATGTTTTGGTTTTGCCAGGTTTTACTGTAGAAAGAAAGTTCAAGTAAAACCTTAGCAGAACAATGTCAACACTGGTGCTCACACCACAAAAGTTACTGATATGTCTCACTTCACACTAATATGGACTTGACAAAACCGAGATAAGCTTATGAAATCATGATGTTATGTGATATGGAAAAGTCCAGAAAAGCTTTATCAAATTGGTCACTAATGTTTCTACAAAAAAAACCTTTGCATGATGCAGACAGACAATAAGTCATTCTTACATATATTACTTTGATACCTTGTTGGCACTTGATGCAGTTCTGGAAGATTAACATGTCTGATTTTAGTCCTAGTTCTAAACCTCTGACCTTTTTCTAGCAAGGATTTTGTAGTTTTAGCCATAATGAATTTAGTTTTAAAATTTCTTAACTGTTTTGGCAGTAAAAGTAAACAGACACTGTACACTGGATTAGAACTGGTATAAAAAAAACAGCTGTTTTTTTATGCCTTTACTAAGGTTTAATTTGTACGAGAATAGTATTTTCAGAGCAGTCCTGTCTCCCCTTTACAACTGTACTGATGCTATATAATTAATAAATAGTACAGACTGGCTACCAGAGTTATTGTTTGTGACAAGGGGGTGGATTCAAAACGTTAAACCAACCC
>QKMX01357564.1:43175-54754 GCA_003401595.1 Venustaconcha ellipsiformis | reverse complement strand
TCAGGGTCTGTGTTGTTTGTTCTACTGATTACTTCTAAGAGGCTTCATAGACCCAGATCTACCAGAACATTATGTGACAGTGGTTTTGAGTCTGTGCAGTTGGACTTATCTAAAATAGTATATACAGTAAAAACTTAGGTTGTACAAATGTACCGTGATGACAAATTTGGAGGGCTTGCATTTAAGGTATTGAATAAACCTATTGATATTGGACTGAAAGGTCTAATGTCCAGGTCATTATAGGTTAAAAAATATTGTTTTAGAATTAGTTTTGTTCTTTAATAAGTTCCTTGACCAGATTTTGTGAATCTCTCAAACTTCAGCCTATAGTTTGAGGTCTAACAGCTAGATGTAACAGTTCAGTGAGAAATAATGATTTTTGCACACTAAGTTTAGTTCCAGACCATATGCATTGACCACAGGTCCTAGTTACAGAAACCATTCGTCAATAATTTCACTAGAATCAACCATACATCATACACTCCACAAAATTCATCAGTTTTAATTCAACTGGTGATAGAACAGAAAAGCTTATGGGATATCCTGTTGTTAGTCATCTATTCTTTAGCACTAGCATCTTTTTGCTACAGGTGCATCTCAAACTGCTTGGGTTGCCATGATATTTCAAACAAATTTTATACACATGTTCTTCCATGGTCTAGATAGTAGTAAACAAAAATTTTGCTGCCAGGATATCCAGCATGGTCACCAATGGCCATCTTGAAAATTTGTTATTCTGCTTCTCATGGACAGATAGACATTATATTTTCTCCATGAGCCTCCTTATTGTCTCTAGTTGGTCCTAAATGAAAATGGTGTTGTTGTTGAATCCATTATGGCTAGCATGGCAGCCATCTTGAGAATCTTATAATGCTGCTCTTAATGGATGGATGGTCATTTTTAAGAGATGTTTCATCCCAAGATTTCTTATCCTATCTAGTTATTTTAAAATCAGAACAGTGCTGAGCTGATATTTATTATGGCCACCATGGCAGCCATCTTGAAAATCTTATTGGTGCTTCTGCTAAACAGAATGTAATAGACATATGCATTTCACCAAAAGATTAGTGATGTCTAGTTGGTTTCGAATGAAAGTTGTGCTGATTTGACATTCAGTATGGCCACCATGGAAGCCATCTTGAAATTCTTATTATGGGTGCTCCTCTTACTTTACATAATGATTTGGTGTTTGTACCATAAGACTTCTTATGATATCTAGTTGTCCTAATTGAAAATGATGCCAATCTTACATCCCATTTGTCAGCCACCTTGTTACTGCTATTAATCCAGATTTAATGGTTATATTAGCTTCCCCAAAACCTTTTTATGATATCATTATGGCCCTGAATGGACATATTGTATGGCATTCATTATGGTGAGCACCATCTTAAAAGTCTAGAGCATCAGTCCTTTCAAGAGACTCTTGTTATTTGAAATGACCATGCCATCATTATTCTTCTTTATCATTGACTTGTTGACTCATTCTAGAAAATGTCACACATAACAACAAACTAAGCCTTCATCATGGGATGTAATGCATTAAGTTTGGACAGTCTGAGTCCAAGTTTTGTTAATTTGGTTGTGGTCAATTTTGGTGGAGAAATAGCTTTTTAATACACATAATGTTCTACAAAAAGGCAAGAAACAATTTCATTTTGAAGATGTTCTCCATAGTTGATCTTTAAGAACAAACAACCTTATCTGCATCTGGACGCACACAATTAATTTATCCTTACTATCTATAAACATAATTATTTTTAGTTCTACTGCCTATAGACCAGAAGAACTGATGGGATGGCATTTTTTGTTAGATGTTCCCTGTTTATCAATCCATTAGCACAGCTTTGTTATTGTCACCCCTCCTTAACTACTTTGAGGATTGCCATGAAACTTTCCTCACATAGTCTGGTTGTTCCAAAATGAAAATTCTTCTGCTCAGACATCCAGTATGGTCACCACGGCCATCTTGAAAATCTTATTATTGATACTACTACTCCTCCTGAATGGATGGGGTTTTCACTAAACAATTTTTAAGTATCAATCAGGTAAACACAATTCAAACATTGGCAAAAAGCAACCTTAATTGGAACTTAGAAGGCATCAGTGAAGAAATTATGTGTCTAAAGTAAAATGATGAATACATGTGTAAATATGACAAGGGCCATGAACCTCACAAAATGTGTTGAATTAGCATATGTTGTACACCTTGATGGGAATTGTGACAATCAGATGTCCAATATGGTTGTCGTCGTGAAAATCTTGTTACAACTACTTCAGAAAAGATCCTTATATTGGCTTGTGATTTGTAGCAGAATAATTCTTGTGGTGTCTAGTGGTTCATTAACAAAATTGGTAGCACCCGGACATCCATTATGGCCATCACAGGAGCCATCTTATTGCAAATCCACCTGAATGGGTGGTTATTTCAATATGAGTTTTTGTAATTAAAAAAAACTTATGATGTCCAGTTGATACCAAATGAAAATAGTGCCGATCTGATATTCATTATGGCAGCACAGTAGCCTTTTCGAAAATCTTGGCACTGTTACTTCTCCTGAATGGAAAGCTCTATCAGCATGTGGTTTTCACCTTAAGGTGAATTCCTTTGGTGTCTGATTAGTTCAGAATAAAAATTGTGCCAGTCTGGTATCCTTTATGTCTGTCACAATAGCCATCTTGAAAATCTTATTGGTACTCCTGAAAGTCGTGTTAATATTGGGTTCTCAGCTCAGGACTTTGTACAGTTGTTCTAAATGATATTGGTGCTAATCTGACATCCAGTATGACCACATGGGAGCCATTTAGAAAATCTTGTTTTTGTTATTCCTAAATGAAAAGTCATATCAGCATAGGGTTTTCACTATAAGACCTCAATTATGGCTGCCACAATGAACATTGGAAATCTTGTTACTAATTGTACTGAATGGATTGTTAAATCAGCATTAGATTTTCATGATAAGACTAATTACGATGTCTATTTGGTCCTGAATGAAGATGGTGTCATTCTAATGTCTGCCACAATGAACACATTGAAGATCTTGCAACTGATTCACCTAAATGGAAATTTTATTTCAAAATTTGGTTTTCACCAAAAGTATTCTAAAATGGTGTCTAGCATGTTTGAAATGAAAATGGCAATGATCATAAATCCAATATGACTGCTACAGTGGCTAATTTGAAAATATTTTTTGTTCAAGAATATTGGCATTTAAAAAGAAGAAATGATCTAATCTTGAATCTTGATCCTTGGAAATTCATTTTGAACAACAAGTAGATCATCAGTCAGTAAATGGGATCTTTTTATTTTGTTATTTGACATTGCAAGTTTGAAGATATTTTTCAAACTTTAAGATAGTACATAAGCAATATACCATATATGCTTGCTGATGAGATCCAGTTGCACACTCATATATACTTGCTTATGAGATGCCATAATATAATTTGCCAGTGGAATTTTAATCTATGCCATTTTTTTTTCTATTTATAAGTTTGAATGATTGATGTAGATGGTAATAAAATTGATGTTGGCACATTATACATGATCTTTAGGTGTATGTTAACTCACAATTCCTTGTTATACTTTCAAAAAATATGTCTGTACTGGATTAGTTGTTGAAGATTCTTCATTTCATCAGCACTTTCATGTGATAGCAGAGTTTAGAAATATTCTGTTATAGAATCATAATATGGACATAAAAGTGATTGATTGTATGGTGGAAATGCTGCCAGGTTATGTTTTTTACTGGCAATTGTAAAAACCAACAAAGCCCAGAACTTTAAAACATAGCATAAGAAAGAGAATGTAGATTTACATGTTCATATTTTAACACCAATAAAAAACTGATACCTTATAACACTTTTCTCCATTCTGTTTTAATTCTTATTTACATTACATGCCCTGTCTAGAGGCCCCAACTACAACCACATTGCCTTCCTACCCCGTTTTTTATCCTTCAGAATGGCACCCTTTTTCAACTTTTACATGGATGGGGACATCACATAAATTTTGCTAAAATCTTGCCGCAACCCTGCAGTTTGAATCAAAATTTGCAGGGAACATTCTGACATCTAGACTTTTAAAATCTCACATGATATTGTTTTGAAATCAATACTTTCGAAATCCCACAAATGATATTGTTCTGACATCAATACTTTTACAATATCACTAATGATATTGTTCTGACAAAAAGACTTCTAAAATCTCACAAATGATATTGTTCTGACAGCAAGACCTTTAAAATCTCACTAATGATATTGTTCTGCTGTTAAGTGTGACTGCCATTACTTAACCTTGAAAATAATAAATAACTTGCACAAAAAACACAATTGTACCAAATCTGAATACAGGGTTCAAGCCCATTAGTGTTAACTTACAAATGATGTCAGTCGCCATTAAGTATGACTTTGTTTCCAAAAATATTAAAACCTTTAGAACAATTTCTTCAAAACAGAATCACAAATTTTCACATAATTTAGCAAAATATATCAATCATTGACTTCTATACAAATGAGACTGATCTGCTGTATAAATGGCAAGCATTATCAGGTATAGACAAAACAAAAAAGAACTTTTAACTGAAGCTTTTGAAAAATTGTGAGGAAATATAACAGCGTTGTGGCATCAATGGTTTGTAATTTTCATAAATGAACATAGGTGAATCTTCCATCAGATTGTTGCCTCTAGTAAAAATGGATAAGACTTGAAATTTTGTCCCCTCAAACAAAATGAAACAGAATATTACCAGATTGACAGAAGGCATCCATCCTACTAACCCAGATCAATTGGCCTTGGTAATTAAGGCATTGTCATTCCAGTGTGGTTACATAAACAGTTGGGTCTCTTATTTTTCTGGTATCTTAGATTTTTGAAAACATTTTTTTTTTAGGTGCTATTGATCTGACAAATGACAGTGAAAATGATGACATTCAGAAGGCAATAGCTGCCAGTTTGCAGGACACTCAGGGTATCCTTGGTGGACAGATCTCAAAGGAAGAGCAGGATATTAGCAGGTAGTACAGGAAGTCATTCTTGATTGCAAATGCAGCATTGCATATTGCAGAATTTTCTCATGAGTGCTTGTTGTGATTGGGTGGCATGAAGGCAAAGATATTGATGTTACATAGGATACATTTAGCTAATCATTAGAGAATCATACTGAAGTGTTTATTTTAAATGAAATGTACAAAACAGTTTGATTGATTTATGTTTTTACAAGGATTGTTGTCAAAGGATAGAAATTATTTGCATTCATCAATTTCATTTAAAATGAGCACATGAGTAAGATTTTATGTAGTATATGACAAATAAAAAATAATTTGACAGATTTGCAGAATAATTTTCTGAAATGATTTTGAAATGCAATTGGATCCTTTTTCATTACCCATTTGCCTTACATCATTTGTGATAGTATTAAGTGTTGTTATACAGTTTTGTATGGAACAGTTATGAGTATACTAGCTTGAATAATACCTAGGTGTAATAGCCAGAATAGAAGTCAAAATGGGTATAATAAGCAGAATAACAGTTATTATGAATATAAGAGCCTGAACAACATGTGTGTAACCTGAATAAAACTGTCATCATTGGTATGAATGCCTGAAAAACAGTCATGGATATAATAGCCAGAATAACAGTCATCATGATTATAATAGGCTGAAAAACGGTCATCTTATCCTAAATAAATTTTTTAATAAATATATTTAATGTACTAGATTTCTGAAAAATTGAATGGCTTCAGTTCTTTTTGGTGCTGGTTAATGGTTCTGTTGAATCATCTCGAACATGGTAATGAGCTGTAGTCAAGCAATTGATGCCATTATTCATTAGTCAAATGTAGTTAATGTGGTCCAATGCTTTGACTAAAATTACAAATCCACAATTCAGTACCAATTTCTTAATAGTTGTGATTTTTGCTCCGGTCTGGTCATGCGACAAAGCATATCCTGCATTTAGTTCAAATCATATTAGATTCTGCTGGAAGTTAATTACAATATACAAGTCAGGTCCAGCAGCAGACCACACAAACCCAAATCTGCTATCACACAATGCACTGGCAGATCTGGATCTATGCATTTTGTCAGGACTAATGAGTTGAACAAACAACATAGACCCTGATCTGCTGGCATGTTATGCATCAAAAAATATCAATGTCACTATGTAAACAGAATTAGCACATCATGCACGGAGATACATTTATGCACTTAAACATTCAATAGGGATTGGAAAAAAACAGCCTAACACACAATTTACTTTTTGCAAGTTTGATAAATTTTACATATATCTGTCAAAATTGATTTCAAGAACATAAACATATCTAATATGATATGTTACTTGTTGTGAAGAGTCCTTGGTTAGATTTCTATCACTGCATTTCATCATTTGGTTTTCTAAACACAATTCCTCTTGTTTTGCACAGTGCTTTTTGTGATGCACCAATCATTAATAGTTTATTACTCGGCATTCAGAAATAAATTTTCATTTTGAATTTAGAAGATATCACTAAATAAATTTAGTAATATAAACTTACCACAAAATTGTCTTAATAATGCAGCAATTCCTCCTTTTTTGTATAGCCTGCTTTAGTGGGAAGAGAGAGACATAAGTCATATTTCCAATGTAGATGATGTTGATAGGTAGTTAGGCATCAGTTTTCATTTACTTAACAGGGCAAGATGTTGATTTGATTTAATTCTGCCTGCCCATATTTATGTCCTATGGATATCTTTTGATTACCTCATGTACAATGCATGTCATGATTTTGATATCACATTTCTGGCAGTGATGGCATGATGGACGGCATTAAGCTCCCATGTTAAAGTTTGTGTTATGTGGAAATAAGATTGCAGGCATTTGGTTTCACTGAGCCCTTGTAATTCTTTTTGATACTATCTATATCTTTTCATGTTTAGAGTTCTGGAGCAGAGCTTGATAGAAAGTAAAGCAGGCACAAAGAGGAAGCGGGGTGACATATGGTTTGTGGACCCTCTCAATCCACATGAAAGAAAGCGGCAGGATGGGTGGCCTGTTGGTTTGAAAAATGTGGGAAACACTTGCTGGTTTAGTGCTGTCATACAGGTAACAATTTAAATGTTCACAATCATTTTCTTCATTTTGTTTCTTATGAATATTTTTTAATTCATTCCCACACATTTGTAGTAAGCATCAGCAATCTTGTGATATCCTCTTTCTCTCCAGCCATGAATCTTTGCACTACTATCTAATCATGTCTCTGTCCATCACGTATACATTCTAGTAGGATCAAGTTGATCATAGTAATATACTTAATTCAATAGCAACCAAATATCAGAGTATCTTGTTGTATAGGATATTCAGAAATATTGGGTTGCGACATAATCATGAAGATGTTTCAACAGTTATCAATTCAAGTTTATTTGATATCCGCAATAGCATCTGACACTACCTCACTAAATTTTGCAAAGCAGTTAATTTTTTTTAGATATTTCTTACATATTGTTTCAAAAGAATTTGTGGGTGCTGGGTCAAGTCATGGTTGTAGTCATGCTTTAAAATTTAGAAATCTATCTATACTGCATTGGCACAAATGTACATTTCTGTCTTTCCTTTAGACTTGTATGATACTATTAAAGAAACGGATCTTCCTTAAAAGTTTCACTACCACAAACAGCAAACTTCCAAACACTCCCTTATGGGACCGCTCTGGTGGCCCAAGTGGTTGAGTGTTTGCCTCAGAAGAGGTTAGTGTTTGGAATGGTCAGCCTAGTGTCAGGATAATATGGCTCAAGCAGATGGCAGGTTTACCTTATTGATCTACTTGAACTGTCAGTTTTGCCATGACCGTTTAGTTTCTGTTGAGGGCACCATGTTGGTTGCAACAGATTTCTGCTCATGGGAAATCAGTCTTTTGTCTTGAAACCAGTCTTTTTTTAAAACTTTCTTTCTTTGGTCATCTTCAGAATTTCATTAGGACATTGATATGGTATCTGAAGCATTCTAAATCAGTTTGAAGATGGAGATTTCTCTTGTTCTTAAAGTTCAAAGATAAAGGGGACCATATTTCTGCAAAGGCTCTTTTCTCCTGGAACTGTTGTATTGTTAGTTTATGTTAGGCCCCCCCCCCCCTATGTGTTTCTGGTTGGCTGATTATCCTGTTTCTCACTGCCAACCGTAGCACCTTTTTCTGCCATGGTAAAAATATTTTAATACAAAAAATTCCCAATATTGATGTGTGCATCAAATTGAGCTGGTTTTGCCCAGTTTGCACATTATATATACTAATCATTATAATATGTATAACATTTTTTTAAACAAAAATTACCTTCCTTCCCTAATTTTAAAACCAGTGCAAAAGGAAACACACATTTTTATTTTTGCCTTACAAGTAATTAACTTGTTAGGTTAGGACAGTCACCACAAACATAGCATTGGAATTAATCTGCTCACAGACCAACTTCATTCAAACTATGTTGTAGAGATCTGATATAACATTTTCCAGCATTTACCTCCGAGACCTTCCCTCCCTAAAAAGATTTTATTTTGAATTAGTGGGACTTGTATCAGAAGTGCAGCAGTCTGCCTTCCCATATCTCTCAGCATCTTCTTAATGATACTAGTTTCTCTACTAGCACCAAATTTGTTGGACCAAAATGTTTTCCCAGGACTGCATTGTTTTATGTATCCATTCTGACCATGGCTTATATCTCATACAATACGAGAAGCAGCTTTACATGTTAAGAGACTTCAATCCTTTTCCAGCTCAGGTATAAGGGAATATCGCTCTCTCCAAATTTTACTTATTTCCCTAACATATTTTGATCTGATATTTGGTTTGAAGAGCTATATTTTGTTGAGCTAGGAGTGGTGGAAATTTGACATAGCAATCATTAGCAAAAGACATCTACTTCTTTTGAATCCAGCCTCATCTCTTTTTTTTCCTGTCTATGTATTAAACTATATAGTCAAAGGGAAGTAACTCATGAAAATCACCTCTTAGTCCCCACTTGAAGTTGAGTGTTTACCAGTTTAAATTTCTCTTGAGCCTGGCAGCTATAGTTCACTGTACTTCCTGCAGTTGAAATTTATCAAGTTTTGAAACCATCAATCAGTGAGGTTTTGTGATTCAGATAATTATAGTGCTGTAACACTGTATTTATTTTTGTTTTTAAGTTTATTCATATTTCTTTAGTCATTGTGGACATTGAATGTTAAGTTGCGTCTGTCAGTTGTATTCAGTTTAGTAGTAAACATTGTGCTTCTTTTATTCATTTGGATTCTCTGTGGTTTCTCATTGTGGGTTTCATGTTATGTGTGCATGTTGATTGCATTCTGGCCCCTATCTTGTTTGAATTAAAAGCAACTTAGAAATGCAAGAAGTACAAGTGTTTCAGAGTAACTGAAGACACCCACAAGACATGCCTGGCATGCACAAAATGTTTGTTGTCAAATCCATGCAGTGTCTGCTATGTGTTGTTTGAGGGAATGTGACCCGTTTTAAGACACTGACATATTGAGTCTTCATTATCATTTTATATCCATGGTAAGCATCATGAGGGGTTCCCTATGATGGCACCCTATCCCACCTGCAATAAGATTTCCCATACAGCATGAAGGGCTGCTGTCACCACTGACAGAACAGACACTGCTATATGTGTAGTTATCTCAGAATTTCAGATGTGTTGTTTTATCCAACAAACACCATGTAAAAGTTTAGCTTCCTGAGGTTTTGCTTTGAGACTATTGCTCCATCTATTTACAGACAAGTTGGGAAATATAAGGGAAGATATTCTCCTCATTTGGCAGCCCAGTGGGCATAAGTGCCCATGCATACTTACAGATGGTCTTACTGTCTGAAAGACCAAGCACAAGGGGTTACAGTCTGGCTTTGCTAGCCATTATTGGCTTTCAAGAATTGTATGATCCATCCTGTGCCATCTCAATTAAAGACCGTTCTGTACAATCAGCTGGCCCATCTATGGGTATGTTGATTAGAGATCAGTGATGCCAGACTCTCCAACTGCTATCTGGTTGAGAGCTCATTCTGTGTTGACCATGTACAATTTTCCAACCACCTGATCTTGCCATATGGCCAGTCACCAGCTGTTCTGGTGAACAGCAGCAGAGACTAGCTATTGACCTGAACCAGCTCAGTCTGAGTAATACAAGTCAAAAGTTCACAATGAAGATGTTAATGTCCATGTGGCTGTAGGTTTGGCAGAATAAATATGCAACCAGCTTCAATCTCACTGACATGTATTGCATATTCCCATGTACCCACTGTCTCATCAGATTTTGATTCAGTGTCTCAGCTGTCTTGACGATGCATCCTGGTTTTATCCAGGAACATGTTACCATTTACAAGCAATCAGGAAATAATCATGTGATTTCTCCTTGATCATTCCATCAAAAGAGGTGAATCTGCCAAAACCAGTTTATGTGTTGGGTTCTATCTGAGGTATATGGGAGGTGTATGCAGCACCTGAAGTCTCCTGTTGCCTTGTAAAGTAGGAAAACAAGACATAAATTCTTAAGTCCTTCTCGGAATCAAGTACAATTGAGGGTCTCAGCTTATGAAATTCTAATGATTTTGATTAGTCATTCAAACATAACATTTCCTTTATAGACATTTAGGAGTCAGTTGTCTGACATGTATAATCAACTTTCTGCAGTTTCTGTCCACACCATATGATGTCACAAAGATGAACGTTTAACCTAATTGTACATCTGATGAATTCCCAGACAATCACCAGGTTCTGTTCATGGTTGCACAACCTTCATTCTAGGCATGTTTTTAGAACTTTTGCTGGATTTTCCCAGGAAGCTTCTGTCTATAAATCAATACTGACTAAATGATAATTGAATTCATGCTCTTATTGTTTTACTGCTGTCCCATTAAGAAAAAAGTAATGTAATTTTGCATGTATGTTGTCTTCACTTTTTAATTATGTTTCTCCAAGAATACTTACCTAATCACATTACTGTTAAACCCTTTCACCATCACCACAAATGCATGCATCTTGTGGTGCTTTTGTTTAAGTTTAAACTAGTAAGGTGTCTCCACTAAATGGAGGGGAGGTAATTTGTAAGAGTTGCTTCCCTTTCCTAGCTGATGAAGCAAAAAAACAAACCCCAATTGTTTCATTTTCAGGATAGCAGGATTTGGAGTTTATTTCTTAATTTTAATGTGGTTAAGAAAGTATTTTTGGATAATATAATTTACCAAAAGCTTTCCTTTTTTTCAGTGTTACTCACTTTGAATAAAGCAGTAATACATGTAAATCGAGAAAAATCATCTTTTACAAACCTATATTTTGTCTTTTGTAAGCAGGCTTTATCTGCTTGTCTGCATACTAGATACACGTGTTTGATGAACAGTTTGTTTAAAACCTCACTGTGTATATTGATCTTCTTCACACAAATAAAATCTAACTTTTAAAAAAAATATCTTCACAGAGTCTTTTTCATCTTCGACGATTCAAGCAACTGGTGTTGAATTATAGACCGCCAAAACACCTCCAGGGAAATGCTGAGGTAAATGTCATTCTGAAGATTTCATTCCTGTTTTGTCTAGTGTTGTTCCGATTATCGATTATAATTGATGATC
>QKMX01357501.1:3009-13044 GCA_003401595.1 Venustaconcha ellipsiformis | reverse complement strand
ACACACACACACACACACACACACACACACACATTCAACACTATACTATTAGCACACCTTAAGAGCGGTCAACACACAGTTATTCACTCTCCATCACCCACATTATACCATCAACACGCCTTTGGAGTGACCGACACTGTGTGATCTTCTATAAACCACCAAATAGCAAGTATTCAACATGACGTTATAAATGATTAATTTAAAAAATATCAAATACAACTTAAATTCATCAAGCGTTGGTTACTGAATGATATAACACAGAGTAAAGAGGTTATATTTTCTTTCATTAAGTATAAAGGGAGAATGTTGAACCGAACATTTACGATCATCAATTATGCAACTTCAGTTTAAACTTTTAATATACAGCCTACACATCACGTGGTAAAAAAAGTATGCGTACTCTAAGGATGTGGCAAAAGGTTACATTTTTAAATTATACAATTGTACATTTTGCAGTAATTTGTCATTACTTTTTCCAAAATATCTTGATCTTTTCACAAATAGAACAGTGTTTCAAATAAGACTCCTATATCAAAGATTGCATAAGAACTGCACACGAACTGGATCATGGATACAAGTAGCTGATATCTTATCAGTAAATCTAAATCATCAATTCGGCTAATTCAGACTATGCAATCGGTAGATAAGTAGATAACTGTCGCCTGCATTTCAGTCATGAATTATGTATGGTCTTAAAACTAACTGTAATATTTTAGGTCGATTTAAATTTCAATAAACATACATTGACATCCTGATAAGCAAAGAAATATATTTGTCGATTTTGAGTTACATGGTTGTTTTAAAACGAGTATTATTTTACTATTATGAGTGTATACATCTATTAATTGTCTTTTGCAGCCATTTATTTTATATCTTGCGGTAGGAAAGAAAAACCCTTCGCACATTTCAAACTTCTCATTGTGTTCGTCCTTAAGTGTCAAAAAAGACAAAATTTTGTTATTTTCCATATTTTATTTCCCTGACAAATCACAATATAGTAACCATCTTTGTTTTATGACTGTCTTGTCATATTTGCTTTTATAGACAATTTAAGTTGTGTTTGGGAAATGACACTAAAAGAATCGTTGACTGACTGATTTACGTATATATAATTTCTTCAATTCAAATTGACGAACATGAACAAACTATCTCTTTTGATATTTATCGCCATTTTGGTCCTCGCTTCAGCCTAGTTTCGATAAAGAAATCTGCAGCATACCCATGTAGTATCACATATATATATTTCTTAATATACAAACACTTTTTGAGGTACCGATCTACAGCATGTGATGTACATTAACAAAATATATTTACTTTATTTTCAAAAATGAAATAAAGATGTAATCAAAATAATAAAGAATCATCGTCCCGGTGGAGAAAAAAGAAACCCAAAACAAAACAAAACATTAACAAACAAAGAAAAACAAATCAAAACAAAATCCATTTGACCCATTTAATGAGAAAGAAGATACAGCACTAAGTACTTTTTAACTGTCGAAACCAATTTATCTCGATAACATTATAACAGGGCAATATGTATTGTTACTGTTAGATATATGCTCCCTCCTTTGAATTGTAACTCTATGTAGAAAATAGATACCACTCAAAGAGTGGGAGGTTGAGGAGGAAGAAAATATGGGACTCAATCAATTAGGATAAGAATAAAATCACACACAATTTGCTTATAGTGCACACCTAATGAATCTTTAGTGACTATTCCGTCAAGTGGCTATAAGCAACCACTTTCCCCTGTCGATTTTCCGGCGTTTGCTAGAAAAGGAAAAGGAAAGTTACTCGAAATGGGTAGAAATCAGGCGAAAACTCACAAACGAACATAACAGAGTTAGTTAAGGAATTAAACTTTATGTTTGAAGTGGGATTTTATTTTGCTGGAAGTTATAACTCGTGTGGGTGCTTTATTATTCACATGCCATATGAAATCAAAGAATTAATCCAGTGGAGCCTAATAGGTCTGTTCTTTTAATTTATGGCGACTGGTTGACCTTTTACTTTGATAGGTTTATGATTTGTTTGTTCTCTCTACTACACCGAAGCAATCAGCAATACAGTGTAAGAAACTTTTAAATGAAATTATTTTTAATGAGTCCGTGGTCCTCTCTAGAGAAGGACTAAAACAGTATTTAACGTCTAATATATCATTAACGCATATAATGTGTCTTGCTGACTTTCTGATCTTGCTACAAGATCAAGGTTACATCCCGTCAGAAGGACATTTTTGGGTGATCTATTAAATACAACGCAGTCATGTCGGATAATGGCATAACTAACTGGTTATAGAGCTCAGTGGTCAAGATAATACGCAAGAGTTATTATTCTGTGTATATTATGACATTTTACTACAAAATAGATAAATAAGGCAATATTTTGGTATCGAATGAAACTAGAATGTTGTATTGTAGTAATAAACCAAATGTCTGCAGTGGCGGAAGTTTCCACAGGGATTCATTTCTGAGATGTGTTCATGATGTGATAACCATTTTTCGATTTCATGTTCGGTCGAGACAGTAACAGAAAAATCAAGAATGAGAGTTGTTTTCCATTTTACCGACAACAGTACATGCAAGGTTGCTTTGGACCGACTTTTTGCCCAAGAATCGGTCAAATGCACTATAGGGCGTACTATTATCGGTCGAATGTTTAACAGTGCGGGACATTCTTAGTGTTTTAATATTTTTATGCTGCCATCTTGGTCGAATGAGATAATTCTCTAACAACTCCATTACACTTCCGGAGCTCGTGAGACCGTTCGCTGACAGTTCCGTCCCACGTTCGGCACTCGTGAGACTACAGAGAACAAGCATCCTCCATCTTAGTGAAAGCACGGAACCTCTGTACTTTTTTTTTCCCGGATGCACTTCACCCATTAGTCTTATTTCCTAGCACGTTTGCTGTCGGCCACTTTCTCCGATATTGACTTGTGAATTTAGTCTGAGAACCTGAGAAGTGAGGCTGCAGTTTACTATCCTCATCCATCATTGCGATTCTTCGTACTTCTTTCCCACAATGCAAGGCACCAATGTGAAGCTACCAAACAATCACTGCAGTTAAAGATGAATTTGAACAGAGTGGCTTTTCTCCGAGACACAACAATATACGCCTTAGATATATAACGGCGTAGTTATTTGCAAAAATGTCAGAGATTTTTTCGCCAGAAATTTCTACGCAAACAATAAAGCCTAGGTCTTTTAATATCTCCTCTGTTTCTGTACTCTTGGACTGACTCAATTATAGACCATGAAGTTGCGAATGAAATATAACATAATTCAGAGCATTTGGAACTTCTCTGGCATTGATTTGTAAATAACCGAGTTGGTCCAAATGGCATCTATCTTTAATCAAGGATTAATCAAGGATTATCTTTAATCAAGGATTACATCTTTGATTATAAAATCAGTGTTCAATATTTGCCCTCGCCTAAAAACTTTACATAATGTGTGTAGCCGCTATACCTTGTATTGTACGAGAAATTATTTGTGATGAATTTTTCTTGTTGTTATGTTTCAAGCGGTTTGCTCTAACAAAGTTACTGTATAACACTGAGGATATTCGAGAGCTGAAGTCATATGGAAGAAACAAACTCCAGAAATATTGCTATTCACTGTCACGTTTACTGTCGTATACATGCTACTGTAAATAATCTGTATTATACTTTTTAAGTTTAATTTGGTTATGTGTCACTTCAGAATTTATATTAAGATTTGAAACATCAGTTAAGAAATCGGCCATCTCCGTATGAAGGTATTTTCAAGTATTATTTCACGTTTCCCTAAGTGCAACAATATCAAGGGGAGATAACTCTCAGTTCTACTACTTTGCCTTTCTTCACAAATACATTTGGCATGAAAAGCCTGTGAAATATATACTTTGGTATCAATTGTAGTAAGATCTAAAGTTTCTTAAAAAGTTTTGCAATGGAAACTTTATTTGGTTGCACAGAATGGACACTGCCCCGTAAACATGGAGCCATGAAGGTAAAGGATTGTTAAGATATATCCCTAATAGTTATTTTAAGTGCAGACACAAATCCTTGATTCACACTTTTAATAAAAAAAACATTATCTCTTTGATTATATAATCAGCTTCAGTTTTAAATGTCCATTATTAGAGTTTTGACACTTAGCTGTTTGCTTATTAGTTATGTATTATCATATTTAATTGTTCTTGGATGTATATGTATTATGATATTTAATTGTTGCTGGACAGATGTGTACTATGTTAGATTCATGACACATAACTGCTGTTATATAGATAGGTCTTATGTATTATGATAGAATAATGACACTTAATTGTTGTTGGACAGGTAATATTATAACAGAATCATGACATGTAATTGTTGGTTGAGAGATATGTATTATGACATAGCTATGTCACAATTACAGTTGTCTAAGTTTACATTTTAAATGCCATATTAACCGGTATGTAACATGCACAGTGGTGTATATCTTCACTAAATAAACAAAATTTGGGGTTAAGAGCGTTCTACAACTTCTTTTATACAAATGGTTCTGGGACCGTCTTCGTTTTCTTTTATTGTGAGGTTAGAATTTGCACCAAAATTTGCGTGAAAATGACATTTGTATACAAAGATATTACTTAAAGAAAATGCATCTCAATTTGACTATTTTAACTGCACGATACAAGTAACTGAGGTCCACTTTAATAAAGTTCTTTAAGATTTATGCAAATAAACACAATAGTATATGTATCAAAGGCTTTGTATATTGTTCACAATGAAACACATTTACCATTTTCCAGAACTGGAACGATGTTTCATAATTAATATATTTTACATGATATCATAAATACAAGGAAGCTTCGAAATAATTTATTTTTAGTTTCTTTTATATTTAGCATCTTTAATTCTGAGAGCTTTAAACACTGGACAAATGTTGTTATGTTTCTGATTAGAATATAAACTAGCTCTGCGTTTGCTTTGAAATAAAAGTTGAGCATTACGTGACATGATGCATTTTTGCGATGATCCATCTCCAAGTTAAATATTTTTAATATATAGAAAAATAAGTAGATAAAAACACAGGGTTAATCTTTAGTCTATTCTGATTATCTCCCGCACAGATGTGACTAAGACTTTCGGAGATGACAGTACAGGGAGCAGTTGGTTTTGGGCAAAGGAAACCCGACTAACGTCAATAGGATATTGAGTCGTAATTTGTATTCAACGGTAAACAAAACAGTTTCTAAGGGAAATAATTATAAACGATGCTTACTAAAATATTCATGAAGGATTTTACCAAGAACAATTAAGCACATCAGAGATTACATCTTGGTATCAAGGAGCTAGATACCGGCCGCTGCAATTCGAAGAACTTATTAAAATCTGTTAAGTGAGGATATGAAGCTAATAGCTCATTTCCAGTTTGTTTATGTAGAGGAGACTTTCTTTCAATTACCTATGTCCATGAGCAAATACTACCGGTATTAAGTAAGCAATCCAATCCACTGCGAATCAGGCGCGTCTGATTGTAAACGTTCGTGGCGTTAAGAGATATGCAGCAGACATCCATTCGGATATATTTCTTAATTGCACTACCACTTTAGATTGTTTTGCAATGCTGACCATAGGTAAATTCTGGCTGCAAAGGAATAATTCTTTGGTTTCCAGATTGTGAACAGGAGAAATTGGAGAGGACAAAAATTATGTTTTCCTAGGGGCACGAATACACCGTGGAGTTCAAGAAAAAACCCGGCTAACTATGAAAGTTTGGCCTGCCAAGTCCTCAAAAGATCCAAGATTCTGTTTATCCTGTAAGGAAACACAAACCGGTCCAAAGAATTTACGAATTCATTCCTATGTAAATGAAATTCTAGTAAGAATAAAATCTGATTTGTCTAGGCTCGCTTGAAGTCATTGAGAGATGATGGAGTTTTGGAAAGTACAGACACAAGTCTTCCTTTACTTTTAAAGGACTTACCAATCCTTCATGAGGCCTGACCAGACCTCTTTAAAGAGTTATTCGGCCAACAACTGGTTTTAAAGAAAGCGGCTTGAACTTTAGGAGTGGTATGGAATTACTTGGATAGCACATCTGCCATTCGTGAAGTCCTGATGCGGAGGGGGTTTGAAAGATGGTCACCCTGAGTTAATTTGGAACTTCACATACCCAATGGTTCGATCAGGCTGAGTATGCTTCTGGCCAGTTTTGATGGACCAGGAGCCGAAGCTAAATACCAAATGATGATGGTCCTCCAAATCCTGAGAGAGGATGGAAGGTACGAAACCGCTGAATAAGGTTTCAGATTTCAGGATAACAACCATCTGAACACTCTTGCTATGCTCTGCTGACAGAGGCATGGCCATAGTCAATGACTAAAGGTATCTGAATACTCGGGAGTGACTGATCAATCCTAATGTTTTCTCGCAGATTGCTGTTTTTTGATAAATCTCTGAGCAAGCTCCTTCACGCTAGATTGAGAGAGCAAAATAGATCTGGTCTTTGACATAGTTCCAGAAAGTCTTCAAAGCTAGTCCATAATGACCAAGGAAACAGAGTAAAGAGAAGAGTAAGGAGGCAGTAAACTTCATTTACTGCCTTTGTCTAACGAACTTTACACCCGTGACGACCGATGGGAATGAATAGAAAATCCTAAGAGATGAGGGTTGACCCTCTGCTTTAATTGTCGGCAATCCTCAGAATCTCAAAGGAGAGACCACACATCATCGTCCTGATCACTTCCTCTGGGATGGCTGGAAAATGTAAATATTGATATATTGTGACTCCACATGAGAAAAAGCAAGCCTTAGTCGGGATGAGACACTCCATAACAGCTTTGAGACTACAGCCTTTAATGGGGGCAGCTACATTCTGCCTCAAAAACATACTCTTCCATTGTTCTTTCGATAGAGTGCACACGATCCCAACTTCTTGCTAAAAATCAGTTGTTTTATAGTAAAGTTAGATAATAGTTGGTCTCTCCACTGAAGGTTCTGTCCCTCCATGCTCATGTGTATACTTGACTCGAGTATGACAAGGTACTTTGCGTTCGTAGAGATTCAGACGGAGATGACGGGGAAAGCACTTCCAATCTCCCTTTTGAAGTACACCTGTTTCAGGCTAGGTGCCAATCACTGTCGGGTCATAAATGTTGGAACATTCATCGGCTTGTGTACATTTTGTGTACGAAAGACATGTAACTTGCGTTTAACAACTGGCTTTTTGTGCCCACACTTACCCATACTTTGCGAAATCTCAACCAAAATATCTGAAAACAATTTTTGATCACAAAAATAATGTTTAATGACATCGGTTGCGTTAATCGGGTTGTTATATTTTCTACTTGCAAATGCGTGAAATCCTTAAAGTTCCATTACTAACCAGGATTTAAACAGAGTTTATGAAATAACAGTCCCAATCAGAGAGCGATCATATGGGCCTCTTTTTTATCAGTTATTTATAGATCTCTTAAACACTTTCGTTGCGTACTTAGCTGTATTTAAAATCTCTTTATAGTAAATTACATGGGCTTGTTTTGGAATTCGATACATTTACAATTTTAGTTATAACCAGGGCCTAGAGTCGTAAAACTCTCAAAGTGGTCTGAACCTCTCTCAATTTTGAAGGGGCCTGTTAAACAGCACTAATGAATGTAAGCTTGTGCTACAGATAATGAATGGAAGAATATTCAAACAAGTCTAACACATTAGGAGATGAAATTGTGAACGACAATGAAATCACCCTCCCACCATACTGAATAAAAAAATCTTAAAGCAAAAACATATATGAATAATTTCCAAATGAATTTAAACGACCTTTATAAAAGTTTGTCTGCCTCGGCAATAAATTTCCAAACTCACGATATGTGGAGATGTAGTTGGCTCATCATGACCAAAAACACTGACTTTTATGACTCTCGACTATCAAAGAAGCATTCCATAAGAAATGCACTGAGGAATAATATTCGATAATCAAGAGGAATATGACTGTAATGTTCTTTATAAGCCAAAGCTGAAATGAGTACTTTCATCATACGAAAATTTTCCACCGTTGTCATGATGTAATATGGAGAAAAAAAAAATAAACAGGTGTCATAGCGCACGTACTTGTTGTGCTGTAATGCATATTACAATATTGTTGGAAATGTGAATTAATACTACACAAATTTCAGAAATGAATACAGTAATTACATAATTTAGAATGGCCTCAGTGAAATTCTCGTATTGAAGATTTGTAGATTTTAACAATGGTTTTACCGTCACATCCAACGTGTCAACAATGATGAGCAGAAAGAGTATACTGTAATATATGTTCAGATCTTACTGCATAGAAACGTCTCAACTTATATACATAATCAGCTCAAACTATTATCTCAGTAACACACACACACACACACAGACAGACACAAACACACATAATGATAGTACTGTAAATTGACTGAGAAATAATGACACCACCATATCCTGCTGACAGTGCTAATTTTACATTTTTACATTGTACTTTCAAATTTATAATTATACAAAGATGAGAAGATTTAAAGAGGCTTTCATTGAGTTTGTCCTTAAGTCTATACTAAAAATGCATTCCTGATGCAAACATTGTTTCTTTCTGAATCGTTTCTACAACACTCATGCAACTAACCATAATAGAGACATTAATACAGTATAACCTTAAGCCGTACAGTGATGTAGCCATAAGTATCGGTTAACAAAGAAAAACGATACAGTGATGTGGCCATAAGTATCAGTCAACAAAGAAAAACGGTACAGTGATGTAGCCATAAGATTCAGTCAACAAAGACAAACGGTACAGTGATGTGGACAAAAGTATCAGTCAACAAAGAAAAACGGTACAGTGATGTAGTTAAAAGTATCAGTCAAAAAAGAAAAACCGTACAGTGATGTAGCCATAAGTATTAGTCAACAAAGAAAAACGGTACAGTTTGACCAAATTTAAAAGCAAGCAAATAAGCATTCTTAGATGAATAATTGTTCTCATCTGCCTTTACATAATGTATCGGCATATATGGGTTTATTGATTGATAGGACTAAATAGTAGAACACCAACAACACCGAAACTGATCTGCCGATGCATAACGCGTTAATTGGTGAGTGTACACATTAGTTTACCACGGAATCAAGTGCCTGCGACATATATATAGATCAAGAATATGATGCAGGTCATGTGGGTTTCTCACACAAAAGTTATCAAGGATGTGTTTTTACTGATAAATATACGTTTAGTCATGAGCACTCATAATTTTATGTTATTGAATTTTAATATCATATGTTTAACAATGTTAATTATAAAAGTGAATTAGTACCGCGAGACGTGTAATCGACCTAATTTTGTACTTAAATTATGTTTCAAAAGAAATTGGTAAAAAGCCGGATATCATACACCGGAAATACTCGCGTATTAGTTGGATGCAACTTTAAACTGTTTAGCTCTAGATCTGAAATGGAATAATATCCTTGAAGATATGTGTGTATGCATCTAGGAGTAATCAATGATACAAACAATACAGGTCCATCAATGCTTGCACTCCCTTCAATGTCTTTATCGAGCCTATATGTGTTCATGATATTTTTCAGCTGTCGTCTCTTTATTAGTTCACTGTTCTGTTGCTAAGTTATGTTCTGTTGTCTTCTGCTTTATTAGTATTAGACTGTGGCTGTGCACCTTAATCTATACTTCAAGTACTCTTTCCGGAGTTTGCAATATCAACAGCCGAAGGACGGTAGTCGTCTTCTGGACTCTTTCTTCATTTCGAGATTTACTAACTTTTCATCTTGTTCCTGCACCTTCTCATGAACTGAACAGAAAAACAGTTTTAGTACAGATCAGAATAAAAATGCTAACTGATAATAACAAATATGTCGATAATCATGTATGAAGAGCATATTAAAATTTTAATGAATGAGAACTGTAAATACATGTGAATGTGCAAATCATTCCGAAAAATAGCCTTAGCAACAGATCTCATAAATAATACTAAAGAGTAGATCTTGCTATTTCTTTGAATGATGTTGGTAGAAATGTTAAAAAAGAAATAAATATA
>QKMX01357475.1:34591-45920 GCA_003401595.1 Venustaconcha ellipsiformis | reverse complement strand
AAACCCACAACCTCCCGCATCCAAGTTGGGCACTCTAACCACTAGGCCACCGGAGCGGTGTACAATCAGATTCAAGAATACCTCATCCACATGTGAATCTCAGGCAATCAGATTCAAGATTACCTCACCCATGTGTGAATCTCATCCAGTCGGATACAAGATCATTTCATAAATGAGTGAATCTTACTCATAATCAAATACTCTATAGACGATTTAAAATGTCAAATCCAAATTGGATCAGAAATACAGTTGATAGAGTGCTGAAAAGCTTAGCTAATCAAATGCAAGGCAACCTAATTAAAATCTATAGATTTTGTCATAATCATCCTCAACGTAGATCCTGTCAATATAAGCCTATTTTCCTCTGTGAAAAAATCCAGTCTCAGTAGCAGAAAAGAAACCCCATCATTTAATCTAAGATCATCTCATCAAGACTTAATGGTCTTGCTTATAATAGAATTAATGCAACATCTTGTATCAATTACCCTATACACCTAGACCAATTAAAACTGAGTTAGAAACTGTGTTTTTAAAAGTGTTGACAAGCTCAGCTGATGACCCTCTGTTGCTCATAACAGATCTTTGTGACTTAAGACATTTTACAAAGTTTGATCGAGTAAGTCAGAAATATGGTCTCCATTGTAGAACAAGCTCAGCCTCTCTGATGCAAGCAAGATCACCTCATCACAATACACGTATTTCACTTCTTATTAAACAGGTGATCTAACAAAACATTCGGTTACTTTATGGAAACTTTCCAAAAAATTCAGAATTTTCACAATCATCATTAAATGGGAATCACTACCCAACTTTCTTAGTTTTAGAAGCCAAATAGACTACCTTAAGACTGATATTTACAGGTCTTTTTGTAAATTTATTTGCCTCAGGCCAGCCAACTTCCCATTCGTAACCATGAAGCTGACTTCCTGTATGCTGAAGGTGTGTTAATAAAGTAGAAAGATTTCACCTCTAATATGAAGCTTTTGTTATTTCCTGATAAAAAAAAATTTGGTCAATTTTTATATATAAAAAATGTTTATAAAATTGACAGAAATCCAAGATAAAAAATTTAAATATATGTACAAGCAAAGCTGTTGCTAAGGTATTACCTTGATTGGTCCAGACCTTGGACACAGACATATTGACAGGAGAAGGATGGGGAGGAGGAGTACAACAACATAGATGGCCCAGAGCCAGGGACGTTCCTCTGCAGCCTTCATTAGGGTCTGCCATATCCCTTTCTACAGAAACAAAATAACACATGCTTCACAACATTATTGCTACAAAGACAACACCTGATGTTACTACTCCTGAGAAAGGTGCATCAATTAAGATTACACCTCATTATTCCTTTACATTTTTTGCTTTTATAATAAAGTTTTTGCAAATGCAATCACATTAAAATGACATGTTGATCTTGATTACATAAAACTGTGTAATACTAAAATTTCAACTTCCGAGGACCAATCATATTCTTGTGTGATCTGTCTTTTGATGCATCTTCCTCACCACTATGCAAACAACAATATCAATTCAGTCTGACAAAACTGTCTTCAGCATGTTCATCTGGTCTTTGAAAGCATTAAATAACTAATCAGCAGCAGTTATTAAATGTTTAATGAAACACACCGTCATAAAGGTTAATTGTAATCACATAACTGGTACATGCTAACAATTAGAAGATCAGTGTGTTACTTTTGTAGCAAAAGCAAAATTCCCAAGTATAAATTTTCTCATAATTTATCTTTTATGTACTTCAAAACTTGAAAAGAATTACCACAATTATGTAATGTAACTGATGTACACTAAAATTCAGATAAAAATGCTGAAGAATCCATGCATAGACTGAAAACAAGTGTAAGTTTACAGTTAAAGAAACACCCACATCATAATCACCAATCAAATTTTAGTCTTTCCAAAGACATTTATCAAATTCAAGAACCTGGAATTCTCACAATAGTTAACTGTCAGATAAAAAACAGTTTACTTAAAATGTTTTAGTTCTTTTAAAAAGATGCTATACCAAAAAAGTTTCTGTTAAATCTGCAGGAATTATTACTAATTAAGTAATTAGTATTTTATTTTCTTCTTTCCCTCACAGATTCTGAAAATCAGACCAGTTGATTTGTGATAATGACAAGAATGCCTCCTTTTAGCTAAGAATGAACACTGATATTCTGGCTAAAGGTGTGACCAGCTTTACCTCAGTTTTGGACAAACAACAGTAAGCTACAATTAGGACTATGGGCAGGATGATGACCACCAGAAAAACTGCCCACAGCCATGGACGGTCCTTAGTTGCATCTGTAACAGCCTTAACTATGGCATTCTGTAATCAATTGAGAGGAGTAAAGAAAACAAAAAAAGTCACATTATAATGATATTTCTATGAAAATGAATGTTTGCCTAGAACTTAATTAAAATATAGGGCCTTGCAAATGAGGAATGTAATCCCCTGCTCAAGGTGACCTTGCAGTTTGATCTTTTGATCAATAAATAATTTCTGGTTTCCTTGTACCATGTTGAATACACCATGTATAAACTTTTAAATTTATCAACCAGTGATGTGAAACAGTTGTGTATAAAAAAAAAGAAAAACAAATTTATGCTGCACTGGGAATCAATGCTACTGCCATGTCCTTCCAAAATTTGTTGCCAGTCAAATACAAGAAACTTCTCTGAAAGTGATTAAATGATTATGGCTGAAGAAACAAAGTATCATAGGGAAATCGGTGAATTTTTGTTCTAGGTTAAATCAATTCAGCTGACATGATTCCTGCAAAAGAAATCAGTAATTAATATCAGTAATTAATATCAGTAATTAATACAAGAGATTCCTCTTTTGTTCAGTGTGCCTTTATTTAGATTGAAAATAAAATCTAAGAGTTTATTCTAAAAATATTTTAATACTGCTCTTAATCTCTGATGTAGACAATGGTTGAACAGACATGCAAACAAGAACCAGTTTGATCACTATATCAAACATCTGCTATGACAGGCTTGACAATATATTTTAGCAAATTTACAAAAGGAGTTCTGCATAATGCAACTCCGTATAAAGGCATCCATTACACTAGACCTATATTCAGGGTTAGTAGCTTCTTTCTTTCAAAATTTTTGAAGTTTTTTTTAAAAGGTTTTTCAAGGTTCAAAACATTTTTCAAGGTGCATTTTCTCATTAATTGTAAATGATATGTAAATGAAATTGTATGTAAACACTGATTAATACTTACTATTACTCCATATGAGAACATTTCTTGTGAACTTATTTAAAAAAAAAAACAAAAAATAAAACATGAAGTCAATAGTTTGATCATTGATATCTTTCCCATTAATATTAAACATCCTACATCTGGCCATTCACTGAACAAAGTTTAAAATATTTTAGAGTGAATTTTTCATTTCTTGTAGCTTGTCATCAAAATGTTTTTCAAGAGCTCCAAGTTTAGCTATATTTGTCCTTTTTACTTTTCCTCAATTATTTTGATGTTGTGATAAGGAAAATTTTTCTATGGATCTTTGCTTTCAATGCATAGTATTATGCAGCAGCCGTTGTTGTCTCAACGTCTTTTTAGTATCTTCCTTTCTTCTTCACTCATCCCCAAAAACAAAAAACAGTAATGATATTTGTTTTTTATATTATTGTTCATTTAAAAACAGTATGAAACTATTTCATATTAGATATAATAATATTTCTCTCAGCTTAGCTGTATTCTATATTTTTAGATTTNNNNTGTTCATTGCAATTATCGTCCGTCCTATTTCCATGCAATCCCACATTTAAGACTATATACAGTTTCTATTTTAAAACCATGTTCATAGAAATACCTCTTTCGTCAAAAACGACTTCATGCTGAATATCCTTCTGGCATAATCTGCATTTTGCAAAGTTCTCTGAGAAAGATATCATAATCCAAACTTTATATTTTTCTTCATCTAGCCTCCAAAGTTGGAATCAGCAGCCAGCCATGTTGAAGCAAATGATTCAAATTTAAACCACTGCTACATCAGGGTTTCGTACAATCAAAATTTATGACTGCATTGTGGCCAGTTGTAGAAAAATTTCTGTTGAAGCACAAAGTTAGAGATTTTTTTTGGGTTCTTTTTCCCCTTTTTTAAATTTAATTCTGTAATATGAAAACTGTTTATTAATTCCTATTGGTTTAATGAAAATCAAGGCTTTTCAACATACCCACACAATATTTTTGAATTTTCAGTGTTTTTTAAGGCCTTGAGGGAAAAATTTATTTTTCAAGGCTTTTAAAGGCCCCTATGGACCCTGTATATTATCAGAGCTTTGTGAACATAAGACATGAAACTTATGTAGTCACATTCATGTTACTCCAGATGCCATCTGACTCAAAGGTGTTAATATTTCCTAGCCTAAATTATTCTCAATCACTGCAACATTTAAATGACTAAGGCAGACCAAAGCAGATCCTATAATTCTTATGATGCATGATGGTGGGATGTTTGAGCAAGAATTGGAGTGGGATATGTTTTTCTTAAATAGTTTCCAAACACAGGGATGGTAACTGGGAGAGGAAAAACATCCCACTATGTCTTGCCTGCAAACAGTTTGTTAAATCTTATGATATATGTTAATGCATAAACCTGAATGTAAAAATCTCAACACTGATCATAGATACTGATACCAAAAGCTGCCAGCACAAAAGTGATCTCCATTTTTTGCTATCTAAGAAATACAGCTTTTGTCTGAACAATGATGGCTGAAACATACTCCAGAAGCACTGGCTTTCTCTTGGTCACTCTTAATTTCCCAGGTCTGTGCTGTCCAGCTGTTCATTACATGGCGGTCATCTGTCACAATGAAATTGTCAAATATGATTCCATCACTCATGGACCAAAGCTCCAACCCAATTGCATCCTGAAATTAAATTATAAAGAAAAACTTTACACAAAGAATTGAAGACAACTATTTTCTTTACCTAAAATTTGCTGAATTCTCTATCTCTTGCACAGTTATTCTGATAATCAACATTTACATTTCTTTATTTATGAAAAATATTCTTTGTTTTAAGGAGACATCACTGTGCAGATACAAGTGCTCAAAGTACCTGGGAACAGAAATTGAAATTTGTGAATGAAAATATTAAAATTAAATATTTTTTGCTTTTGGAAATTTACCCACATCAGTGTATGACTACAGAGTAGAAAATACCAACTCAGTTTTATGCTCTTGTGCCTTTGATACCTGTAAAATTGAAAACACCACCAACACCTTTGAAAACAAGCACAAAAAACACAATCTATAAAATTTGCTAGCTAGTACTTGGTGTCCAGACAATTAGACATGGCCACCAAGTCATTAGGACACTTAAATTTACCTCAAGGGGCATGAGACAAGCTACTCAGTGATCAAGATTATCTTGCGCTCCGGACTCAGCTTTAAGAGAATAAATCTTAAAGAATGAAAAAAATCAAACAATACCTGACCTTGTTTTAGTTAAGATAATAATGTGTGATCATCAACAATTACTCTATGTTTAGAAGCCATGAGAAACAAGTGAATTGCAATTATTGATGATGGCAATGGGGAATTTTCTCAGTAATGGGACATTTTCTCAGCAATGGGGAATTTTCTCAGCATCTAATGTCAGTACTGGAGTGATAGTTTGGATGATTAAATGCAAGGAGTATACAAGAAAATGGACTAATCACACTACTAATAATCCAAATTTTTAAGAACAGATGTTTTCTGCCATAATTAGCTTAAAATTGTAATGTGACACTGCCCTGGACATTTTTTTAAATACAGATATGCATTTTTTAGGGTGGTAGGAGGGAAATTGCAATTGTGATAAGTATTACAACACTAAAATTAGTTTCACCCCCCCCCATTTAATACCTATCATTATTGTCTTTATGACTCTGCTAGTTCATTGTGATGCTGATGGTCTAAAAGATAGGGTATAAAAATAATATACTCAACTTTACATATGGGGTGTCCACCACTGCAAGCTAGCAGCAGACTGGGTCACATTTATTTTACATCGTAACTATTGGGACCAAAGAAAAAATGCCTTGCTCTGATGCACAAAAGAATGAAGGTAAATGGATAAATATTGTGACCACTCTGATAGTGTCCTCCAATGATGACTGATTAAGATAGACTGATGAAGTAGCAACAGCCATGTTACTCAGCTCTGATACTCATGAATGAAAGGTCCCCCTCAAAAACTGATAGGGAGGACATTCCACACCTCAAAATGGTGGATACAGAAATATCAGCACAGTCTTCAAACGGCAGAACCTACCCTTTCTTCTCCCTTTTGATGTGTAATACCCTAACCAGACAAAAGTATGTCTTAATCATCTCCAGAACTTATATGACAAAGACTGGGAATTTATATACGAAACAAGTAAGTTTTCCTCTCTCCCAAACAGCTTAGAAAGGAGGGAAATACTCATAAGTACTGCTGTACTCAATCTTTTTCAATTGAAAAGGCATGAAATTCACTCCCTATTGCAGACTGTAAGGCCAAAGCTCATAACATGTATGAGAGATTTCATTAAGCATTAGAGCAAGTTAAAGTCTCTGCAGCTCAAAATACTTGATAAGACAAAGGCATGACCCTAAGTGAACTTGAGTGTGTTTCAAAAGGGCTGCCCTATAGTCCATAATAGTAGAAATTAAATATTCTCCATCTCTGAATAGGAGAAAAAAGTCATGTCACTGTACTTAGGAGGGATGGAGCAGATAAGTCTACAATGAGACAGGATTAACACCAGGGTTGGCGAGAAAATTCATCCCATGTAAACAAAATCCTGAGAAGGAATCTGTTTTGATTTATCTAGGTTCAGAATGAGTCATATCTAGGTCACTGTGGTCCAGCAGCAGATGAATCATGCAAGAGGGACTCTTTAAGGCCATTATGCATCAACCAGTCATCCCAAGAGCTCTCAAGTTGGTGGCAACTACTCCCATCATCCTGGTTCAAGTTCTGGAAGTGGAGACAAGGCCAGATGGCAGGGTTCAAAATTGGTAAACCTCTTGGTTCAAGCAAAATTGGAAGCATGTTCTGTGAGGAGGATAAAACGGGATGCTAAGGTATGCAGCCTGATGGCATTACAGACTCAGGTGGTAATCTCCATCTTCAATTACTTATCCTGAAGAAATGTGCTTAGGGTAGAAAGATTGATGATAAGCAAAAACTCTTTTTCTGAGACCAGCAATATCTGGGAATATCAAGAGATTGGTTGTTTTCCAACCCTCTACTGTACCCTTCTACAAAAGCTCGTCCCTTAATAAATCAGTTTAGATGTTAAGAAAGAATAGGGGTCTTTGCAAAATGATGTTCACAGAAACAAAACCAGTATCCTTCCTTTAATACAGAAAGGACCCATGTACTTTCTTATGCCCAATCACACCTCTGAAAAGAGGGCTAGCCATGTACCCATGGGTATCCTTGGAAGAGGGATGCATGGCTGAGAGGGCTCAAATCCCAAGGTCCTTCACCCTTGTTTCGTTGGGAAATGGGTGAGTCCAAAAGCTTCTTCCCTGGACTCTTCCAGCCACCTCATCTAGCTAAAGAAATTGAATTGATGTTGCTTCCTGGACTGCTGAGGCTGTATTTAATGCTCTCTGAGAAAGCCTTGTGGGGTGGTCAGGATAAGGACACTTTCTTTTGGGCCAAGAGTTGTGAGGGACTGGTCCTGTTGGTCCCTCATGTCCTGCTATGGATGGAATGAGATCTCCAATGAGAGTCTCTGAATCCACACATTTACAGTGAAACTGTCCTCCAGAGCTAAATGCACAAACTTAGCCAAGAATGTACAGCTAATGATCATATATGCAGAAAGTTTGTCTCTGAAAACCACTTCAAAAAAAGATGCCCAGGGCATAGAGTAAAGAATGGATGAAATGCAGTAAGGACATACATATGCACATGCTTTGATATGTGAATGCTGAAGGTATTAAAACAGCTCTCCTTTGATTCATACAGGAAATTTAAAAATGCCACGTATGCAAAAATGTACCATTAATACCTTTTAACTACAGCTTAGTCTTAAAGAGACAGGCCACCCTCTGTGGAATTATTGTGTTTAACCCACAGCTGTGCACCGATGCATTCCTCCTCCATTTGTCTTGCAAAACATTTAACACAAAACCTTAATGTTGATGCTAATCCTGCTGTAACTGTAGAAGAAATAATACAAATGTCTTATCATGTTACCACTACTACCACTGCTGTCACTGCAGGAAAAGCAATACAAAGTCATTATGTTAACTTTATTACTGCTGGTGTCACTGCAGGAAAGTAATACAAATGTCTAATTATCCTTCCATATGGGAGACAACAAACATGTTCGTTTACTTACAATAGGTGTCATCTTGTATGGTTCAAGGTCTTCAAAGAAATCAGGGTTTGGAATTTTCCTTGGCTTCCACACTCCCTGTAAATAAATTAATATATTAACATTTTAATAGTTGAGTCTTATGTCAATACTGTATTTATATATTTGTGTTTTCAAATATATGTCAATAGTATATTATACATTTCTGTATTATGTCAATAGTTTATTATACTTTTTCTGTGTTATGTCAACTGTGTATTATACATTTCTGCATTATTTCAATAGTGCATTAATACAGTTCTATGTTATGTCAATAGTGTATTCGCAATTTCTGCTTTACATCAATAGTGTATTACATTTTCCTGAACTTTAACATGTTAAAAATACAAAAACACTAGCTGTTCCCAATGCTCTATTCAGGCCTGTTCATTGTCATGCATGAGATGTCAGTTTGTTCTGTAAGTCTGACCTAATTCTAACAAGATGTTAGCATGGAGAATACTTTATCAATAAATGTCCAGACAAAACAGAGATCAGAAGAAAACTTGGCACAATAAAATAAAAATACATGCACTCAAATGACAATTACTTTTACATTTAAACCAGTCACATACTTTATACAGTGTACAAAATAATGCAGCCAACTTTCATTAATTATCAATACCCCTATTTGCAATAACATTACGCAGTAGAGATATCTTTACTGATGTATGCAATTAAATCAATTTACAAAAATACAATAGTTCTTAATATAAACATAAATTTGAGATAATAAAAACACTTGTCCAAGAACTTTTTTTGCACATTTTTCAGCAAGGATCTCTGTACATGTAATATGACAGAGAGGTACCAGTGACGATATTGCCAACTTTTCAAAAGTGTCTCATCTTAAGAGAATGTAAACTTGTATCATTAATCAGAAAACATTTTTTGCCTAATTTGACATTTTCTGTAATCTCACACCCTAGCTTGACATGGAATAAATATAAATTGTCCCTTTCTATAGAATTACTGCAAATTAAAAAGAGTGCATGTGAGAATATTATTATAAGAAAGACCACGGTGAAACTCTTTTTGTTTTGTGTTCATTAAGTGGAGTCCTATTAGAGAAAATAAAGATTTATTCAAAAATGATGCAAGGCCTAAACTTATTTTCCCATTGCAACCTGTACAAATTGTGTATTCAATTACTACTATGAAAAAGAATTTAGTCATATATCGTAGACCCAAATGAATTTCCATGTTCAAGATAAAGATGCCTAGATATCTGGTACCCCTAATGGCTGAACAAGGGATAATAATCCATATCTCTGTCCCACCAAAATGTCTGATAAAAATCCCTGTCACTCAGATTCTAAATAAACTCTTTTATATGCATCAATCTTTCTACTTAATCGAAATGGTCCAAGATCATGAGCTGAGTGGAGGAGTGCTTGCACCAGTCAACATATTGTCTTGTGCTGCTTCTGACCATGATGACTTGAAGCACACATTCCAAGTTTTACCAAAATTGGAACTGAAATATAGCCACCAGAATAGTAACAGGCACAGCCAATCAGATGCAAGATTAATTCATTAATATGTATATATATCTTTATCATTATCAAATCAATTCAGGATCATGATGATACAAGCTTATATTTCAAGTCTGATCAGAAATGTGGCTTCCAGAGGGATATTGAGCTACAACATCCTCTTACTAGTTTGCAAGGATCTCTCATTGCTTAACCATGTAGAGAGAGGTGGGATGTGGGTAATCTGTAAAAGCAAGCACTTTAGAATAAAGATGCTAACGGGTACCTGGATAATTGGTTACCCGCCGATTAATAATAACCTGGGTAGTAAAATGAAATGGTTACCCGTTAAAAAAAATAAATTCCAAGTTTAGAGCAAGACACAGAATAATGATTACAGTTTGAGGCTCATATTGTGTACATATTTATTCATCATTACTGGGGCTCAATGTGACTATTGGATGTTATAAGACTGAAGAATGTAAGAGGGATTTTGTTAAAAACATGTTGTACCAGACCATCATTAAGGGATGAACCATGGCAGGTCGAGGATACTACAACAGTCATCATTTGTGGACTTTATGACTATTCACGAAAGTTATTGAAGACATATCAACTAGTAAAGTGAGTGTTGTTCATAAATAATTTAAAACATTCTTTTGTGTCTATATTCTTGAATTAACAATCCACACATGTATTTAGCAGATCTGCAACAAAAATTTTAACTTCAGTACATTAAATAAAATAAATATGTATAATTTTCTGTAATTATGGCATGTAATATATAGATTGCTCTTTTAATGCGCAAATTACGCTTTCTTGCCGCTTATAATAGTAATAAATTATGCTTATACGTCTTTGGGGGTTGGCATGTGTGAACAAAGCAGTTCAAATTCACATTTATTACAATTTCACTTTAACCCAGGAAACCGATCATTAGGATTGATGGGCACCTGGTAGAAATTTCCCAAAACTTTGACATCTCAACTTTAGACCACTAGACCATCAAAGGCCCCCTTGATAATACAAACCCATGTCAGATAAAAATCAGATTAGAAATATGGCATTCAGAGTGGTAACAAGCTCAGCCAATTAGATGCAAGATCACCTCATGAGTATGCATGAATCTTACTCATCATCAAACGCATCCAAGATCCTGATAATATATATAATTATTCCCCTTTTGGCGTAAATCTGATTAGAAATATGGTACCCAGAGCGGTAACAGGATCAGCCAATCAAATGCTAGATCACTTCATACTTATGTTCAGATCTCATTTCTGAACTTATCCGAGTTCCTAATAATATAAACATAGATTTCAAATCTTGTGAAAATTGATCAAAAACATGGCTTCCAGAGTGGTAATAACGTTAGCCAACTCAATATGTCACCTTATTAATGGGTCTAGGACATCTCCCCTCTCTCCGGATATTTCCCCCCTGGTCACCCCCCATGATCTTAAAACTTATTTCATTTAATATGACATTTTGCCAAT
>QKMX01357472.1:314-16822 GCA_003401595.1 Venustaconcha ellipsiformis | reverse complement strand
GTTAGTATATTTATATTTATATATTTATATATTTATAAAAAACATGTATGCATACAGACAGAGACTGCTGCAAAATATCCTCCATTTCTCTCCATGAGTTACATTTATTGAGAAAATAATACTAATTAATGACGATTGCCATGAAGGATAAGATGGCTTACTTTCATCTTCTATAATTTAATTATCATGTTCATGTGACATTAAATTCAGTTTGTTTATTGGTTTATGCATATATGCAGACACCAAGCCCGTACAAACTTACATTCATGCATATAGACATCGAGCCACCACAAATCTATATTCTTGCATAAAGACACCGAGCCATCACAAACGTATATACATGCATAGACACCTATCCATTGCATATATATGCACGTGCATACAGACACCAAGCCGTCACCAACGCATTCTGAAGAGTTCAATTTACAGATATCATTTGAAACCTTGTTTCCATCTTTGTTTCTGCCGAACATAATTGTATGTTACTACTCTAAATAATGCTGCAGTCAACAGCCTTACTTAAAATGGAACATACATCTGCTATTTCACTTGCTATTAGTACCAAGCCTGTGCAGATGCCGAGATACTAGAGCAATTTTCTCAAAGCCTCGCCCCACAGGTGGCCCTCACACGCAGTCAAACACGGCAAATTCTGCCTGACAAAAGCTTGGGAGTGGAGCCAAAATCTGAATGATGCTCGGTGGCCCCCAAATCCTAGCACGTTCCCGATTACTACAACCACCATAACTACTGTTACTCGATTTAAGTCAAGTGTAGTTTTAATAGGAGTATTAGTAATATTAGTAGTGGTAGTAATAGTGTCGGTGGTAGTCAGGCCCCTTCAGAAAATGTAAGATGCCGGGCTGCTTAAAAGGTTGAGGCCACTAGAGCCTTATTATATTGAAATTAGGAATTGAGTGCCAAAATAAACACATATAATCGATTTTGTAAAGATCTAAAAGACAAAAAGTACACAACGAGAATATTTAAGAAAGCTAAAAATAACTAATAAAAGTAGTCCCCTTATGGCCGAGGCCTGCTCCATATAGCTCATGCCCTTCCACATTCTGATTGGGATTGATAGTTGTAGATACTTCGTAATATCTTTTGTCTTTTCAGGTCACGTGAAGTCATCTATTTGCTATCGTAATGGTTATATAGAAAGAATATATTGCTCAAACGACTGCTGCGGATCAATTGGCTACCAGTATTGCTGTAACAGTTACCGTCAAAGCACAATCAGTTACAGTCCAAGCACAATCAGATACAGTTCAAGCTACATTCAAAGCTCAATCAGTTACAGTCCAAGCACAGAGTAATGAAATATTATAAAATATTGCGCACATATTCATTGGACTCATCCATTTTGATTGAAATCTTTGAAATTATCTGCTTTTGAGATATCGTGTTTTTATCATCCTTTTTCTGAGCATCAGTTTTACGATAATCCTCAAAATATGAGATTTGACTTCATTTATTTTAAACAAAGTCTTAAACTTCAATTAATCTGCATAGATACTTTTTGTGAAGTGTCCATATATCAATCCATTTTTTTCAGTTTGCTCCTACAACATGATTTTTCCGCTTAGTGGAATCAGGAAAACTCAGAAGAAACAATAGGTTTATTCATTACAAGGAAACTCCATTGCAGTGTACATATATTGATTAAAAGTCAGAATAGAACAGGGGACAGAATGGTAGCTAAAAGATTCAATTTAATTGATTGAGTTCTTACGCGAATATATGCAGGTTTCAGGACTATTCATTAATTTGAGAAAAAGTTGCATAATGGATCATTTTGGTACTTGCCCTAAACATATATACGAAGTTGTTCCATGTGTCCAGATACTGGATTAGTTAATTCCTTACATGGTAGCGCGAGACATTTGAATCATTGCTTTGTTGTTGAAGTTACGACGACCAGTCTTGCGTCACAGTGAGTTAATATGGCTGCGAGATGTAGTCGTAAGGACTTCTAAGAGCAAAATAAAATGTTTCATCCTCCAGTCCTCTTTTTGATATGTGAAGTTAATGAAAATTGATTGCTATACATATTTGCTTAGAACATACTTGTTTGTACTGGGAATACTGTACTGCACTTACTGTCAATAATAGCCTCCACGTCTGTCTAACCGCATTTGCGGCGAATTTTAATATGATTTCTTGATACATACGTCACGGATGATTCGAACAATTACACTGTGGACCCAAGTTAGTATAATGCTTATAGCGAAACGAATATTTTGGTGAATTTTTAATAGTCTTATGGTTTCTAACATCCTATCCTTCAACACTTGTATCTTTTGTAACACGTTTTCAGATATCAGTTTGTAAACGATGAAACAATTCCTTTTATAAGGTTTGTGTGTAGTGTTCTTGCTTTGTAGAGATGTTTGACTTTTTAGAAAACAGCAGTATCAGCTCTTCTCGTCTTTCCACACACTCCCCCCATATCATGTCAACAATCTGAAATAATGAACACTGTTAAAAATATGTTCTATGATGCTGATATAGTGTCATTGAGAAAACAAAAATTAAATCGTTATAAAGGACTAGTAAATAGTTATGACGTAGCAATAATTTGTCTAAACGGATTAGTAGACTGTTTTAGCGGATTAGGAAATAGTTCATTCGGCTTACTAATTGTTTTTAGCGGATTAGCAAATGGTTGAAATGGCATACTAATTAGTTTTAACGAAACAGTAAGTCGTTATAACGGATTACCAAATCGTTTTAACCGAATAGTTTATCATTATAATGGATTATTAAATCTCCAAAAATATTATTAATTCATTTGAACATATTTGTACATCATTTTAGCAGTATATATAGCAAGTGGTTCGAACGGATTTCTATTTTTTTTGAACAGATTAGCAAATCGTTCGAACGGGGTAATATATCGTTCAAACGGACTAGTACATCGTTATAACGGAATGCAAAATCAATCATTTTAATAAATTGCTGAAACCGATCATTAATTCGTTTGAAAGATTCGTAAAGTGTACTAATGGATATATAAATTTTGAATAATGTTACAGTACATGCTTTAGTGAATTAAATTGAAGGCGTAGATCTATGTAGGAACTCTTCTGCAAGGACAGTAAAGGAAAGGACGACAATGCAGACCTCTGTGTAGCATAAGACAGCTATCTATCCTCAAACGTAATAAATCCTAAATTCAATAGTTTTTTTCCTAATAGGATTAACATTCTAATAGGATTACCACGTGAGGGAGTATTGACCTCAAGATGGGATATCCAACTTTTAAAATTTTAAAAAGTCATATGACACTTTGGCGTCAAGATGGGGAACTCTTATGCTGAAAACGTCCATAGGATTACCATTGTATGACACTCTGAAATAAGATGAGAAAAGCATTGTCAAAATGAATTTCAATATGTATGGAACGGCGATATGTAAGTCTAGGGCAATGTCACACTAAAATCAATTCATACAGAGATATATATGTTTTATGAACCTAACTGGGAATTTCTTAATACTGTTTTTCGTGCTTATCAATCCGATATCAGAATGGATTTCGCAATGCCAGTGCTTTATGATGCTTAACAGTTATTGCAAATTTACGACATTCTATCGTAGATTTAGTACACTGACTGACTTACCTAATGTCAGTTCATTGTTACAAATTTTGTGTCGGTGTTTCGTGTATCGCATGGTGAATGAAATATAGCATGAAAGGAATTGATATCAAAATAAAATTCGCTAACACTATTTGTTTCAAAATCAAATCGTTTCTTTTAGGACTCACCTAGATATATTGGAAAATAGATACCAATTAATGCTTGCTCAATAAAATGAAAGCTAAATATTTCCATTATCAGTTGTGTGTATCATAGACATAAGAAAAGATCAGAGCAATACGTAGAGGCATTTATGTTTGGTAGATTTTCGTAAATGATAATCACAATGAAATTTAAGAATACATCACAAGATACATTTATCGTCCTTTTTACTGACTTGAGTTTGATTTTCTTCACTGGTATGTGTTCAGTTTATGCTATTTCTCGTGCTGATCTTTCGGAGCCCAATGTCCATTAACTCGAGAGGCGTAGGCAGAGATCTTGTTGGAAGTGTCCTTTCAATTGTTACCAACATAGAATCACTTTTCTTGGAATCACGCTGCAAATCCGACAGTGATAAAGTAAATGTTCTGAATGCCGGCATTTCAAGTTTCATTAGACACAAATATGTTTTAGAGTTTCTTGAGAACATCCACAGTTAGAAAGAGAAAATCAATGCATTATTTACTCTGACGTCATTTAGTAATTCCACTGGTTCGTTATCATATCTCTGACTACGACACTGGTGATCCAACTGGACGACTTGGCAACATTTCTTTCCACCATAGACGTTTAACATTTTGTTATTGATACAAACATACTGCATACAAATTCTACGCCATCAGAATGAATGTGCTTAAACTTTATTCCGCAATAAGTTAAATGAGAAAGGTCTAATTCCACTAAACCGATAATATCTGATAGTTATGGGGCACTAGTTAATTTAAAATAGTATGGTTGTTTAGGCATGGACTGTGCCCGTGTACAAAAACAAAAGAAAATGTTTGCAATTGTAAATAACGGAATTTATTTTCTGTTCTACCACATACTTACTATCCAACACATCGTTAGGTGAATAGCATCAAGTTACTTATTATACAATACACTATACCATCATCATGCTATTGGAGGGAACAATACCCACTTTACCATTGATACGTAGAGTGACCAACATCAGGTAAACTACTATCCAATAGCCACACTATGATATTAATACGCTACTGGAATGATTAATATCCTCGCTACCTATTATCCAACAGCCACAATATACCACCAAAAAGCCTTTGGATTTAACAGTGCCCAATGTTCTTTAATCTAACGCCCATATTAACGTCAACACGTCGTTTGATAAGGTCAGAAAAAAAGTATGATGATAAAGAAAAGTAAAAGGAGTATAAAATAAAATTTAAACTTCCCTTTAAGTGACATTAACTTCTTCATCCCTCATTAACATCTATATTCTTTCCTTTTAAACATCTGCGTGTTGATGGTACACAGTGGGTACTGCATCGTGGATCATTAAATACTGATTACTCAAATGGCTTTTCGAAGATACTGTGTGGATCTTGGACAGTAGATAACGGTGATAATTTTAACTCAAATATAATGCTTATCAAATAGCATAGTATTGGATAGAAGATCACTGGGTGCTGTCTTCTGAAACAGCCTCTTCATGCTTAGTGGGTACTATTTACTGTACCTAAGTGTAGATGGCATAGTGGTATTGTTAGATAATAGATAATTGGTTGTTTGTCTCGATAACGTCGTGATGATAGCATTGTGTGGGTCTTGGATAGTAGATAACAGGGTATTAATCATTTTAACCGCTTGTTGGGTAGTATGCGTGAGGTGGGACAGAAAACAAAATCGTTTAATACAATTGTAGAATTTTTTTGCTGTGTGTGGACACAGTCCACGTGAGAATGGTTTTTCGTTTTGAAATTAATTAGTCGTCCAATTTTCTTTTTGTTTGACCAGTTGCCTTAGGGCCTTGATAATAATTTCCAGTGGGCTAAACTGTTTGCATAATCGTTCTGACAGCTTTAAACCTGTATGCAGCATGTTCGTACCAACATTAAACTAAAATCTGTGGTCCAATGTTTTTCACAGGATTTCACATATTGAGGTCATATTCCACTTGCATGTTTATCAATTTAACGTATTATATTCCATCTTAAGGGTAGATCGCCGTCCTGTAATACGATTAAGTTTGCATTTACCTCATATTTATTGACCTTTTTTGTAGAAGAGTTCCTTTGGTAGTTTCCGCATAGCAGATCTACACCTATGTGTTACATAATCCAACGGAAAGGATTTGCTTATCAAATTTAGTCATCCGTTAGAAAGATTTACTAATAAGTACAAATGATTACCTTATCTTAATGCCCGAATTACTATTACGTTATAATGATTCAGTAATCCGTTATAACGATTTACTAATCGGTTATGATGATGTATTACACCGTTTAATGGAAGTAGTAATCCATTCGAATAATTTTGAACCATAATAGTGATTTACTTATCGGTGACAATGATTTACTAATTTTACTATTGCTTTGAAACGAATTAGAAATGTATTAAACAATTTAATTTTTATTTTTCAGTGACACTATTTCGGCAGTGTAATATTCAATGACATACACAACATAATTTGGCTGATTAGCAGTAATGTAGTAAAAAGAGCGATTTAGCATTTCATGCCAGCCACGTGACTCAAGGCACATATTGGCAAACGAATCTCCGACTATGTGTTGAATGTACTTAATTCATACCACAACGCGTATGTATCGATTATCACAAAAACTAAGCATGCTGAGGAATATGTTTCTGTCTCTATAAAAATGAAGACGGTTTCTGCTTGTTTGTCAGCTTTTAGACAATGCTTATGTATTCGAGAATCCAAACACTTCCATCATCCAAGCTACGGTGTGATTCGGGTGAAATATTTGCATTAGAGACTCTCAGTTCACCTGAGTAAGCCCCAAAAAAGAAGTTCACTTTGAATCTTATTGATTTCAAGACCTTGACTCCCACCACTTTTATTTCAATGCTATGCTTTATTAACCAATGTAAAAAGTAACGTGTAACTGTAACTGTTGCGGTCAAAGAGGAAGGAAAAAATATAAGTAAAGAAGTTTGACATTCTGAAGTCAGTTTTGGTGTTAACGTGATGATCATAAATGCTAGTAATAACATCGAATTTTAAGAACGTTCCTGTAAAGAATTCAATCATGATTCATGAAAACAAAGTGTACAAATTAATTTTTGTAGACCACTGTGAAGCAAAGTATGACTTTGAGGATCTATCAAGGCCAAAAGTAATCATTATTTCCAGGATGTCATCATTTAGACGCATACAATAAAGCCTTCTGGTATTGAAACTTGTTAATCATTCTGTAACATACTTTCCTGGTCATTGAATATTATACAACTGCTGTGAAGGAATATAAAATCCCCTACACGTTTTGTAAATTTATAACACTATTTAATCAGTATTTAAATCAATCGACGTATACACACAAAGAAACAGTAGTTCCAAATGACCAATTTGAACTTTGTACACCTTCTTCTCCCTTTTGGCGCCAGCGTCGCTCTAATCTCGTCTAGACAGCGGTAATTTATCGTAAATATTGGATTCCAAATTGGACCATGACTTATTTTGATTAAGAGCATTTCAGAACAATGTCAGATGAATGGAATGATGTAAAGGTCCTGGCAAGCAATATTTAACATTATTTGACTGCGATATTTCAAAGCATAAACTCTGAGGTGCCTAGGAGACCGTAATTAACATAGCATAATCATCCCTGAAATGTATATACTAGTGAAGCAATCGTTAATGTAGAATCCTTTGGTTTGGCAGTACTCAGTAAATGACTGCATGATAACCCTTGCCTAAATGACCGTTTATAAGCAGCTAAACAGAGTAAGTTTTTTTTATTTTTATGCTATGAATTATGGTATGTATTTTTATCGTGTGTTTAACCTTTGTCCATGATTATAAGTTGTACTTTAAATAACTGTCACAAAATGTATACATGGCTAACCTTTTTCGATAACTGAAAGATGTAAGAAGACCGTTTACATAGCATTTGAGTTTGGAACCTTCTATGCCTGCCTTTTCACAATAAGATTAGAATTTTCCAAATGGAATAATGCACATTTCTGCTAAGTTATGATGTGTAGAAATTGGGATTTGATACACAAACAATTCCCATCTTAGATCAATCTTGCATATATAGTTCGAGAAGAATTAAGTTGTATAACTATTCATTGGAATTACATTTGGATCCTAAAACGCTACTTTAGATCATTGTTAACTCAAATTAAAAACATTCTGGTCTGCATCATTGTGCAACATCAGGACATTCAAGATTACTGTAATTCATTCGGAATATTTTTTACTTTTTAGACCATTGATAGGATATTTATGATTATTAGAGATTTAATTCAATACTGTAAGTTCCTCTTGAATTTTCATTCTGTATTGTAGAGAAATAAATTGATTGTTGAGACTTAGAGTCGTAATAATTATAACGAGTTACATGCACATTCATAATATTTACGCTTGTTTCACGTGACACACGCTGTATTTTGGTACATGGACATATAATTAATTTAGATGTTAGTGGAGAGTCTGAAAATAAAAAGAGTTTTCAATTTAAAAAATGTACTTTTCCTAAACCTATATCTTTTATTCCGTTCAATAAGGATCATAAATGATCGTTTAAAAAAAATTCACACAGGAAAAGAACCTGCAAAAGATCTAGAAATTGTTTTCTTCAAAAAGCACTGAATTTGCGTTACAAAAACGTAGGCATTTACAAATGCTAGTAAAACGCTATGGAATGTTTAACAAAAGGACATGCCGTCGTTAGATTAATGCTGAAATATAAGAGAAAAATACCAACCTTTGTAAGTATGTATCATTTGCATATTCTTTATGCATCTTTCAGAGTAATGACCATGAGCATTTAAAAATAATTAATCCAAAGACTTCCATCAACCAACAAATAAAAACTGGTGCTCACAAATGCATGAATGGCAAAATGCTTGATGCGTGTCAGAACTGAGTGATAAGCAGCCAAGAGTTATAGTTTTAAACGCAATTATGGACAAAACGTAATTTATATGATATTAAAAGTTTATGCTTTCTTCTGTTGTGTTAGCAGCTTGCACGCTTAAATCAGTAATCTTTGTGGAAACGTAATAAGTTTATTTTAGGTTAACCACAATCAGAAAGCACGGGTATTTTTTTTTTTTTTAACTGTACGCCAGCTGCCATATTTAAATCAGTTACACTGGATTAATTGCGATTCAGAATATTTTCAGCTACGCCAGAGGGAGAGCTAATGACACGCTTAACACATTATCTGACCATTGCAATCTGAGCTCCTTCGGCATCGCCTGATTCCTTAACACTGAAAGCTACAAAAATCTATAATTAATATATATCATGTGGCCAAGATATTGAAATATCAGTGAAGGGAAACATTTCCTCTCCACCTCGCACAGTGGGAGAACAATCTAAGTTTAAAAAATGTATGGAAAAGAATACCTTACCTAGTTCCAATTCTGTTCTAGGTCGATCCATTACGACATTATAACGGTTTTACTGTTCTTGTTTGTTTGTTGATTGGAAACTAATGGGTGAGGGGTGTGTAAGATAAATAACTATAATAACTGTAATTTTATTTGGCCCTTTCGGCACCCTATTTACATACCTACGTAGAATGTGTTTGCCTTACTGTTTACTACATTTATAGACTTTTTGTTTTAACTATCAGATACACCGGATATGTAGGACCCATCGTCTTAGTAGTCGGAAGCCTTGCAGGGCTCGGAATTCTGATAGGCATCGTTGTTTGTTGCTGTTGCTGTCGATGCACAGGAGGTACCAGTGGGCAAGTGCTCCAGCCTCATATGAATCCGGGTAAAAATAGTTCAATAAAGCGCTTGTGCAATTGTTTTCACATTCAATAATGTTTGGTATGCTTGACACTTTGTGTGTTCATTTAGGCTGTCCCGAGTTTCAATGCTTGTCCATTTAAATGAATTATTGGTATCTATTTTACAAATCACATGTAGATAAGTTTTACATTGCACTGAATAGCTCAAAGTTGGATTCCCAGAATATGTGGATTCTTGTATGTTTGAATGACACGGACAATCCAAAAATCAAATATAGATAATGTAAGAAAGAAAGGACAACAATTGAAAGTGACCACTATTGAGTCAAATACATATCTATTCTACGTTTTCGTCAAACCAACAGAGTTTTGAAAAAATTAAAAGTTATAAAGTACGATCGTTTTTAGCTCACAGAGAGCGAATGTTACACCTAATTATAGACATGGGACAACGGAAAGTTTGCCTGACAAACATAAACGTCATCTACAATACGTACTAAATAAATCTCGTCACGGTAAAGTTATGCTCTGAGTTAATTAAGACTTTGGTTTGGTTCTGCGACATTTTCGATCACCTGGTAGGCTATGCATAACAGTCAGAATATTTGGTGGAGATTCACCTTGGGATTAACCAATGACCCACTCGAGCATACAGACAAACTTTGTCACGTATCCACTTTGCTCGAACCGAGACTCGAAAACACACCAAGGGAGGTGACATGCGAGTGATCTCACCATTTGGCATCGGTAGTAGAGAATATATTTCATTAGAATCTTGTAGCCGGGTATTAATAATAACGTAAAGAACTATCTTGGTAAACATTATCACAAAAATTGTGTACGTATGATAAACTGACTGTTAGCATTCCTCATGTGTACATTCTACATTTGTCCACCCAGGGTTAGACTCAGTCGGTAGCATCTCCACGGAAACGACCAAATTGCCCAATCGGTTTTACGATGGTTGTCTAGTACCAACTGATTCGTTGCGAAGTGACTCTTGTAGTTATTCATTTTTTGAGATCATAGGTTTCACCATCACGTTGAAAAGCACCATTCTTGCGTGTCAGGAAATATATTGTATATTTAGGTTGACATCGCTAACTTCTTATCATTTCCCAAATAAGTAGGTATAAGTGTTCTTCCAGAGAATACATTTTTTTTTCTATTTTCGTAAAGTTTTATCCGAGCACTGAATAAATCACACCAAAACGAAACACTTGTATTGTTTGTATTTGTCTTAGTTAATATCTATTTAATTTCTCGAAGAAATTCTTCTAATCCAGGAATATTTCAGTGCTTGAATAAAGTTCTTTAAATTCTCTATATATTTTTCAACTTTTTCATGTTTACTTTAAACAATTATACCTCTTTAGATACACTTTATTAAATCAAATAAGTGTTACAACTTAAGATCATTCACTCCTCAGTTAATATCCAACAAGCCTGATTTTCCGCATCTTTCCTAATAGTTATGTTTAACTCTTCCACGTATTGTTTTGATTTTGTCATAATTTACATCAAGGACTGATCCTTAAGCCGAACATTCTATTAGTTTAAGAACGGAGTAGAAAGTTTTATGGGAACTGTCAAGGAAAAGAATTGGTCAGCGGCAAAGCTGTGTAACTTTATGTGCTATATTATTTGCCATTATTAGGGTTCGAATCTAATGAATGAATGAATTGTATGTGATTCATTGTTTGTCGATAAAATAACCATATAAACTGTAACCCTTTCTTAAATGAAAAATGTCTTCCAATACTGATCGTAATAGTTTTGACAACACGTCCGCATACATGTTTATTTCTACCAGCCTAATACATTATTGATTATGTAAGTGCATTTTCATTGCTGTTGCGTCTTGGCTATTGTTTTTAGCATTTTCCGTGACGACACTGACAACACCGACGAATGGAACGCAAGTACCGATGACCCACCTGTCTCCGGGAATGTATGCCCAATCCTACCCGAAGTTTCCGCAAATGGCTGGAGGTTATTCGCCCGGTAATGCGTCTTTGAACAACCCTTATGGTGCCACACTACCGATAAACAATCCTTATGGTGCCCCACCATCTGCTACACCACCATCCTACGACAACGTTGTCAGGAAGTAATCGACGTTTGAGAAGAGGGGAAAAATATATTGACAGTAACTGTTTTGTAATGGTATTTAATATAAGGACGAGAAAATAGTAATTATCACCGCTCTACAAGAAATTCATAACGTAAGGTGGGGTAACGCTGTTCTATAACTATTCTCATTATCTAAAACGTGTCAGAAAAGGGCAAACTGCATTACAATTTGTCTGTAAATCATGCTACAAAAGGGCAGATTACTCTTTCGATTAGTCGGGAAAATCATTAACAAAGTTCAGGAATTATTTAAGTATTTTGGCACAGAGATTTTTGTGTGAAAAGTTTAAACGTTGCAGCTGTGTGTTGTTTAAGTATAGGAGACTAACTCTTCCAGAAAGAATACTTTGTGAAAACGATAAGTCGATTTTCAATTCGGTGTTTAATTATCTAGTTTTTGACAAATTTATTAATATTAACTCATGGCTGCATTTCTAATGCTTAAGCTTACGATTAAATACTTTGTATTAAAGATAACTGTCTTAAATTTGGTTGTCCGAGAGTAACTAAAGAAAAGTTAAGATAAGAGTGGACACTGTAGGGCAACGATTGTGCACAAGGTAAGAGTCAAGGAGAAACATTGTTTCATTGATAATTTTAGTTCTTCTCTTTTGATATATTTTATGTGATCCAGATTTTTACAGTCATTTATGTTTTCTGAATATGTGTTAGTAGAATGCAATCAATTACATTACAGTTTGCTCAAATCTTTTTTGATCTTTAAATAAACCAAATGCAAATGATATCATGTCTTGCCGAGTTGCAAGCTTTTTTTTAGGAAAGTCGAAGAAAACAAACAATAAATAAGAAACTTTCGTAGTTTAGCGAGAAATGAGACTTATTGGAAATTATGTTTTTAATTTGTACAAGAGAACAATCACGAAGACTGATTTATTTTAAGCATTACCTGACAAGCCTGATGCGTGGGCATGCGCAAAGAGTAAATTAATCTTCGACAAAATTGCAACCATTTTGTTTTACATTATAATATGACCTATAAAGGTTAGGTCTTATCTTGAAGCTACTTTAGTTTATATGGGGTCAATAATTTCACTTAGTAATTCTGTGCATTCTGCCTCTATGTTCTTAATAATAATCGGGTATAAATTATCGTATGCTGTTAATGATTCTTTAATAATTGTAGGTGATACTAATTCCATTATTTTGTTTTGAAGTGTAGTCTTCCTGGTTGATCTTTTCGGATCATATAGGGAGGCCCTATTGCCCTACTTGCTAAGGTTGTGTGTCATTGTATGTTCTATTTTCTATTTTAATGCTTGTACTATAGTATGTATTTTTCTCCCTATTTCTTTATACTTGTTTGTTCTAAAAGTATAATTTGAATATTTTTAAAAATATTTTTTTTCCTATTCCAGGCATTCATCATCATTAAGTAGACATGTTTCCATCGTTCTATATTCTTTGTCCAGTTCCTTTTTTCCTCCTTTTAGCCGTCTTTTTCTCTCTTTCTTGTTCTTCTGTTGCAGTAGCTGTCGGATAACTTTGTTGTATTTCTGATGTTTTTGACCCTTTTTGTTGTTATGAATGTTTTTGAACAGTACCAACATTTTTCATGGTGATTAAGTTTTCCTTGTTTATTGTTTCTTGTACTTTTGTTTGTCCTGTTAATTATTCTCTTGCACTTGTGTTTGTTTCCTTTTGTGGTACAGTCACGTGTATCTTCATGCGGTTGATATAACGGTAGGCCGGATTGATTGTTTACAATCAGTTTTAAGACTTGCTTTAGATGGTATTTGCAGCTCACTTCATGCTTTTGTCCAGCTAAATACCTAACAGTGATCAATTCAGTGAATTCCAGTACAAACTGAATAATGTTTAACATGCATAAAAGATGTTGTGATAAGTAATTTTTAATTTTTTTGCTGCTTTGGAAGAACCAAGTTTCGAAGTAAAAATGTCTTGCTAAAAAACATATCAAGAGGCTAATAGTCACACAATATTTATCACTGATCTGTTTTTGATTATTGTATGTAAATTTAAACTGCTTTAAACTTTTTAATACCTAAAACTTCCTGTTTTTATTACTTCCCTTGGAGGTACTGGATCGGCTCGGTTGATACGATGCCGTATTCTCGGTTCAAAGGGTGTGATTTCAAATCATGCCATTGGGTCAGCAAATGTGATATCTAACCGAAGATATTGTGGATTTAAAAAAATACCCGTCTACAATTATTCAACAAGTAAAACTTCAGAATTTAGAGATGCGTACGATAAATATAAATCAACAATTCGTGGCTCTAGATGAGATGTTTTAAAACAAAAAAGCAGAATGGAAACATTTTACATGATCTAAAACCATTCATAAGGTCGCAAAGTATTTGTTTTTGTATTTCTAAAATAGACTTGTCTCATTTCTTGTTTTATTGTTCATTGAAAGTAGACTATGTAACAAATGGCAGAGACTAGCAATGCTGTATACCCTTGTTGCTCATTCTTGAAACGTCCAGATTTTGACATTAAAAAATGTTGACAACGTTTTCCAAATTGAATGACATGAATATATCTACTTGTTATATAGGAATTAGTGAATGTATGCTTTTAGAAAATGAATTAAATGACAATTTGATTTGCAAAAAGCGAAATTAATCTCAAATTGAATTATCTAAACAAATAACGGAGGTGGATTTAATTACATTTCCCGTGGGTGGATAATATTAAACGTTCTTCATTGCCACGAGACCTTACCGAGTGGCAAGCCTTGTCAAAATAGCATCTCAAAAAGTGTAGGGAGTAAAAAAGAGAAGGTTGAATAGAAAATGTAAAACATGATGGTACAAATGAAAACAGCACATTGGTGAAAATAAATGAGGTAATGAAACCAATTTTGGTTTGAAATTCTAGTCCAGGGACTTGAGGGCTTGTTTCGATGTTTAAATTTATTTAGGGGATATAAAAGTGAGTATCAATTACATCTATAATTTATAGCATGGTGTGGGGACTAGGCTACATGTTTTATTTTTTCAGTTGCTTTTTATATGAATAGTCCAGGAATGTTCTGCTTAGAAATACAAGATTTTAAGTTGGAAAATAAATGATTGACTTCAACCGGATGAAATCTTTTTAAAGAAATATATTCTTCCATGAACAAAACATGCATAATCTCTTTTAACAGAATTTCTTTCTAAACCATAAACAAACGGCTGAAATGAATACTGTACATATTTAATATTCAATGATAGCAAACTAATGCGAGTACAGATTTTAGGTACTTGTATGCACTATATATTACGTGCTCACTACGAAGGAACACGTGTCCATGTTTGACGCTTGTAACCAGAATTTCTATTTGGGTTGGATTGTCATTAAAAACATTTGGTACTTTGATTCATCTAAATTTATAATTCTAAATCTTAATTCGTTTTCTTTAACCATAAACATAGTTAACATGAGTGCAATAACTAAAGGTGAACTCATTTTCTGATGACAGTTCCAATCTAATTAGCTTAAACCGTTTAACCATTGTCCATCCACTTTAAACCACTTGTCAACATACATGCACATAAATAGCTATTAATTCAATCTTGTGTTTTTAATTAATTATTTTAAAATGAATCCATTGTCCACATCTGGTTTAATTAATTGGTATTGAAGAAAAACGTATGCATCTAAAAACGCTAGCAAAAATAACTGCAATGTTTAACATTGGAATCCAGGATTTAATAGTATACTTCCAAATTACAAGAAGCCATAGTCAGTATCACATGCGTGCACTTCAGGAAACGGGAGCTGAACAAAAATATGTATCCTGTTTCTCTTAATTTCGACCAAAGACAGATTTGTAAAAGGATTTTTTAGGTCTAAAAGGTACCACGATTTAAAAATTAATCATTTGCCAGAAAAATTCATGAACCAAATTCATGAATGGTAATATTTTTTTCTTCATCTTTTAAAAATTCAGTGTTAAAGTGGTCATGGATTCTTGTTTTAAACGCAGTCATTGATGAATCTTAATTTGATATTACAGAAAAAGTGGATAATATCTTACATTGTGTCAGCAGCATAATGTTTGAAGCAACAACTTCTAAGATTTTACTTGTTTTTATTCCTAGGTGATATTGACCTTTTCAAGGATCAGTTAAGACCATTACTGAACTAATTAAAAAAACACGATATATACCTGTGTGTGGGTTGGTACTTCTGCCATACCTTCTTTTAGTATGTTTCAACTACGCTCCAAAATAAATGCTCCATTGTTCATATGAAAACGGCTCACCCAAATTTGTATTAGCATTTTTCCCCAGATAATTACAATTATTATATTCTGTTCTCATTTGGTCACGATTTTAGTCACTTTGCATCATTGTTGTCTCAGAATGTAGTCTTTGAGCGAGACGCTTGACTCGGCATAATTCAATCTTATAAGCGTTGATGTGCCACAAACACCATTAAGTTTTTTAATCATAAACCTCATAATCTTTTAAGTGTATATCGTTTACTGATGGATTTGTTGCTAGGAAATACTATAACGCTCTCTTAATTAGATATGAGATGATAGATAAGAGTAGTATAGGCCGTTTGATTAAATAAAGCAAAAGAGTTCTTCCTTATATGACTGGTTTAAGTAATAAAGGCTATGTCCAAAAGGGAAACGATGTGTGAACCAGTCACATTTTGTTAGACCAGTGTGTTTGACGATATCGTACTGTTTGCCTGAGAGAACTGAAAAATAAAGGTTGACTATAACAGGATAATGCTTTCTCTGTGCTGTTCATACGGTAGGGATGATCCATAGAATCGTCCAAAACAATACTTTAAAAACATAATACATGATGTAAAATTAAAATATCAATAAGGTGCTTCAGATACCCTATCAACTCAACCCTTGGCCTTCAGATACTTTGTCAAGTATGTTCCTTGGCCTTCA
>QKMX01357467.1:58766-71854 GCA_003401595.1 Venustaconcha ellipsiformis | reverse complement strand
ACAACCTCCCGCACCCGAGGACGACACTCTAACCAATAGGCCACTGGAGTGGTCCAAACTGCAGCCACAAATGAGAGAAATGCATACAGGTTCACCTTTCAGACTTGGTTTTTGAACACAGGATATTCACTCAATACCATTATTATTATTATTATTTTTATTATTATTATTTTACCAGACACCAATGTATGGACTTGTAATTATGTAAGGGTTGCAGGTTCATTTGATACCCACTCAGGTCAGCATAGGTTGGATGCCCTAGGAAAGGCCCTGAGCAACCATTTCCTTGGCCAATAATGTCAATATATAATGTGAAAAGTGCCATCAAAATCCACAAGAGAAACATGTTATATTATCAACTGATTAAGATTAGTGCACTATTCAACTAAAATCATAAACTGTACTGTCCCAATATTATGTGCATCACAAGATTACCAGATCCTGCTTACTTTAATCAATCCTATACATTAAATTGTCATCAATCTTATGTCATGCACCATGACAGTACAGTAATTTCAATACAAATTTAAATCTTATATATGATTGTGAAACTTATGATTGACACTGTCTGGACAACTTATATAATTAGGCTCAGAAAAACAGTCTCTAAATTGACCAGTTACTCAACTCAGTGATATCAGCATTATGACCAGACATATGAATTGTTAGGGAGTGGACTCTGGCCCTTAAATAGCTTAAAAAATTACAATAATTTTCTTCTGTTATGTAGAAAGGAAAAAAACTGATTTTATACATCATATAATTTAAATAATATTTATCTTGATAGTAAAAGAAAATATCCTAGCTGGAAAGAAAATTCCAGGACCACCTCACTCTGAAAATTAAATTGTTGGTCCCTTTCCTGATAGGTCCATGTTATAGGAGATTTGCTGGGGGAAGGAGTTAGAATGGGCACTATGACATCTATGTAATTTTGACCATTTAAACAAGTTTGACTATATAACAATATCTATATTTTTGGTATAATATACAATCACTTGATTTAAAAGTAGATTTAATACCATCGCATACTGTAACAGTAAAAGATGGGAGGAATTTTAATGTAACACCCAGAAAGTAGTAAAAATGAAAGACTTGAATTAATCTCAAAGCACAAAATATGTGGTATATTCAGCCATGTCAGTTCTTTATAGGACCTCAATATTTTCGCCAAACCTGCCTTCTTTATTTGCCAATACCAAATATTATTGTGCCATCTTACAAATCAAATCAAGAAGTCCACATTTTGAAGTTCCCTTTACTTAACACTCTCATTTTGAAATTATTAACATAGCTTATTGTTAAATTAAATGCAGTTAAATATAGTTTATATCCCTTTGGCAAGGAGAGTATATATTTAGTGTTTGCTTCCTGATATAGAAAAAGTATTATTGATGTTTAAGATTACCAAGGTACTTTAGTTAGTTAATACAAGGATTCATCAGAATATGTTACCTCCCCTGCATGTAGTGCATCATCAGACTTTCTCTAATACCCTGGGATAAATGATGCCTTTAGCTCCCTTTTTGTCACAGGGGTATCCAAAATTAGTTTTAAGCAAGATTATTCAGTTACAAAGTAAAACCTTGTACTATACACTTTGTTACATTGTAAATCCATGAACAATACATTTGATTGCATTGTAAAATTTAACAATTTCTCTATTCACACATTACTCTTCCACAAACCTTAATTTAAAGTCTGTCACAAGCTTAGACTTTTCCTTCCGTTCTTTGTCACCTTTTCCCCTCTTCATGCTCTTGAACGCTTCAGCAAGAACAGCATCAAGTTTAAACATCTCCGAGTCACTCAGATCTGGTTCATCCTGAATACCAAAGAAAAAGAGGTTCCATCCAATAACAAACAAGCTTGCACTGTTATAACAAAATTAAGTTTAATTTTTTATTTAACAGTCTCCCATTTAGATATTTAAGTCATTAATCCTTAATGTGATACTGAATATATGGCATACAAAATCATCTAATATGCATTATGGCCATCACTGTTGAGACTATTTTCCACATTTTAAACTTTTTTTTTAAAGCAAATGTATCTTGCTTCAATAAAATCATGTAAACAGTGTCAGACGTTCACAGAGCATGAAATTGAATCCCATAATCTTACAAGTCAAAAGCCTTTGACACCTTCCCAAGTGACTTCACAGTGAATTAAACATAAACTCTACTTACTTCCAAAAAGTTATCAATGTTTAACATTTGTTCCCAATGCTAGAACTAAGAGCCCATCATACAAAACTAACAACACTACAAAGAAAAACATGCAAATGCAGCTTGAAAACATCAATGCAATATTATTGTGGAAGATTACAAACTCTAGGGTCACCTGAAGGGTAAGCTAACGCATACCCAGCACCCAATGTTGGGAAATTCAAATATCTTGCAATGACACAAAACAGAATATGTACCTCATCAACATCATCACTGTCAGCAGCTGCATCACCCAAAGCTGCTTTCACTGCCTGTCTGAAATTTTCATCTACTTCTCCTTCCTCATCTTCCTCATCAATTTCATCATCACTTTCTCCTGATTCCTCCTCTTCCTCCTCGTTCTTTTTTTCTTCTTCATCCATCTCAACATCTGCCAGTAATTAGCAACAGACGTAAGTGTGATATCACTCAATTTATGTTACATCAGTTGACTATGTAAGTCTCTATTGTACCTTTTAGTTTTCTATATCTCAGTGTAAAGCAGGAATAGAGATCTTGTTACTATAAACCAATCCAATGAGCCTGAGCATAATTTAATTCAAGTAATGAGGCATTAGCATGGTCAGCAGCTAAAGCAGTGATCCTGCTCGAGGGGTATGTCCCCCCACTCCTCCTCTGACCTCCAAAGGGGAGGAATCATGGGTAGGAGAGGAAGGAACAATGCTGAAGGAAAACAAGCATATAATGGCTTTGCTTCACTGCTTTGACAACAATAATATAAGATATATGCATACCTAATTTCGAAAAAATTATTTAATGACTTTGCATCACTTCTTCATAACAAATATATAAGGTGTCTGCATACTTAATTTATTAATTACAGCTTTCTAAAATATTTTTCCATTTCTTATTTGCAAAGTCTCTGCAAACCCAAAATGATTTACTGGACTCCCTTCATTTCTATCTCAATAATTTATTTACTGTTTTAGATGTTAGCCTACATCTCAGAGTAATGTGAATTCTGCTTTGAAATAGAATCTCTCCAAACTATCAGCTGTTTATAAAGGCATAATTACACAAAATTATGGCCATTCTGAATATTGATAAAGTCTTTAAAATCATTGGGTTCGAACATAAATTTAGAGCCACAACAAAATACATGTATCTGCCAAAATGACATTCACTACATGCCATCCTGTCCCACACCCCTCGTCATATGCAATGGAAAGAAATTACCTGCTTCTTTTGTTTTAATACCATGGCTACCTATAGTGATGTCAATGTGCAACAGGCTCATAACCCCATATTGTTGAGAACGTTATGCTTTGATAGCAGTCTTTAAGAAAAAAATCTTAGCAATGAATAACTTTAATTATTAAACTGAATTACTGCAATACAGATTACATCTATTTGCTCACAAATGCATGGAAACTGAAGTCAATATAATTGTTTACAAATACATACTTTTTTTTGTGTAAATGAAAGATCCTGGAAATTAGGTACCCACTAATATATACTTTTTACCAAAGCCACACAAATTAAAACATACTAAAGAAAAAGTATTTCACATTAAGATTGCAAACTGGTCTTCTGGAGATTCAAGTATAAATTTTCCATTATTTATGCATGCTATTCTGTCAAGGCATTGATGACAAGGTGCCAGATATAGCTATATCACCACTTTCTTCAGTACCTTAGTAATAGTGTCAGAACACAAAACCTTTCTTCCATAGTTTCATGCTTAGAGGCTGATCTTTCCATCAGTCATTTTTTGTTTCAATATGACTCCTGTTACACTCTATAAATTTCCCTCAATATTGATCAATTATCAATTTGCTAAACAACTCCACCAATATATCAGAACCACTTTATAGATTCTGCAACACAACAGATCTTGATGATGAAGGTGGCTGTAATCAAATTACCAATTCTACCAAAAGCATAAATCAACCGAGATCATGGACACAAGAAGGTAACATTTCAAGTATTTTTAACTGGGCTTTATTTCAGTAATTTTAATATTTTTACATGCACCTTAGGTATGACAAATCATGAAAATCAATTAATTTACATGATCTTTCCACCACTAGGTATGACAAATCATGAAAATCACAATTAATTTACATGATCTTTCCACCACTGTATTTTCCATGTTGCATGACTTTCAATCATACCTGTGAGTTTCCTATGATCCCATGGCCCAGCAGGATCTCAGATGTCATTCAAGTCCAAAGGTCAATAATTTCACCTGCTGACTATTTTTTGCTTACCCTCAAAACTATGTAAAGCCTCCTTCACATATATTTATTTATGCTTTATCACAGTTATCACAGTGCAGGTAACATACTCAGCTACCATATGCCACAAGATCTCATTTACCATCCAAATGTTTCTCATGCCCAAACCTCTAAGACATCCAGAAAATATATACATACATATCACATTTGATCAAAACCTGTTCAGAAATTGTCTCTGGAGTAGTCATAAGTTCAGCAAATCCGATGCCAGATCACCTTAACAATGACATAGAATACACCATTCATAATCAAACTATTCCAACTGAGGCTAGCATAGACATAATCAAACTATTCCAACTGAGGCTAGCATAGACAAAACAATAAAAAATGCCCAGGGCTGTTCCAGTAAAACATATCTGGGATTCAGGGAAGGCACTTTTAATATGCAGTACTTGCCTATAGATGCAGTTCAGAATTTTCTTATTATTTTGATATGAACAATGTGAATTCAAAGTACCCTGGCATATCTTTAAAGAAAAACTGTCTTCCCTGAGTACCATGTATGCTTAAATGGAACAGCCTTCATTAAGTTCCAGACTCCTTTACCTTCTTCCTCCCCATTCTCTTCATCCTCCATATCTCCATCCTCTCCTTCAAACTCAAGCTGTCCCACTTCTCCACCTTTGGTAGTCTGAAGAACCTACAATTGACAAAATGAAAATATAAACAAACAATTACATATTTATCTGATATTCTTTGTATCAACTAGTACAGTCCCATGGATACTCCTTAACAGAATTTTAACACAGTCCAACACATGCAATGAAGAGATTTGTTTAATCACTACTAAGTTAAATCTCTAGCATGTACTTAGTTACTATGTATATTGCACATACACTGAAATTAGAAGTTATTTACTTACCACTGCACAACCATTAATGTCAACATCTTCATATTTGTTTCTCATTCTTTCTTTCAAGACTACAGTAAGGTGTTTTTGTTATAAATGGTTAAATTCTGGTTTGATATTATTATTATAATTTTCTTTTAACATCTCAATGTCCATAATCCTATGCCTTCAATACTTGTGTCAGGCACATTATAAAAGTAAATATTATTGTTAATTAGGACAGTTCTCAACAAAAGCTTATGCTAGTTGCTCATTCCTCTATGTCTCACTGAATTTTATGTACCTTACACAATGACTTCTGTAAACAAATAACATTTAATCAAAATCAACAATCTGATGTTGAAAAGGAGTAGAGAAATTTTGAGTAAATTCTTACAGCTACCTGATTTACTGCACTGTATCAATTGGTCCTAAAAGAATACAAATTAGCACATGGCTAACACCTTAATAAATGCAAATCATAATTTTCTGATATGGAACAAGTACAATAAAAGCTCATGACAGATGACATAATATGCAAAGAAAAGGCATAATGACTGAGTCAACCAAATGTGTTTTAAAACCATCCTGCACTATTATTAGGTAGTCTGGTACAGCGGCCCGATGTGGCTGAGTGGTATACAGTGCTTTACTTAACTGATCACTACCAACTCATATCCACACAAGTTCCAGTCTCTGGCTCGGCCAATTTGGTAATGTAGAAAGCTTGCTAGTAATTTTCTATGGGACAGTAGTTCTTACTGAGGTTTTTCCAGGTTCTTCCTCCACTAGTTATACTGGCTGTCATGTACAGCCTATTTTGCACTGAGAAATGATACTAAACCAAAAAGAATTATAGTCAGTTCAAATAAAATTGGTATTTTTGTTTGGTGATAAATAAAATCTTATATGTAAAATAAATTACTAGCTGAAATTCTAAGCTCATCAAGGCTTGCAGACTATAATTATCCGACTCTCTTTACACAAAAAAATTACCATTCATGAAAGATCTCCATACCTGAGGTTGCTTCTGACTATATCAAACACCCACATGATAAGTTGAGAATTATTCAAATCTGTATCAACCAAACATGTCAACACCTATGCAATGGAAAGCATGTTATTTCTATTGTAATCTCCTTGACTTAAAAATTACAAAATTTCCAAACCTGCCAATACTAACAAGGCTTTAAAAAAAGGCAGTCCATTAAGTTAGACCAATTTTTGGTAAGGTATACCACAATACCATCTACCGCTCTTGTTGACTTGGAAAACATGCATTAAGACAGTTCAGAAGTTTGATTTGAGACTGATAAAATGAAGGCAAGCATTATGTTCAACTAAAGAAGAATTTTGTAAACTACTTAGACTTTAATTACCTCCAGTAGAGTTTCAGAAACTGCAGTTCCAAACCCCATGGAGCTCAAGTTTTTTTTTAGCTATCCTCTGAACTTGACACTTACTTCAGGTTTATTTTTAATTTCACATGACAATAGATACCATCTCTCCTGCATAAAACATACTTAAATTAAAATATAATGTCCTCTAAATGTAAGTTCTGCCCTTCCTGCTTTTCCCACCACAGAATCTGAATATTCCTTTTTATACTTAAGTGTTGATTGTTAAAACATTTAAAAAGACTCACTGTGTAATTTATCTGTAACAAGTTTATATTCAATGGGAATCATTTTTTTTATAAAATGTTATATAATAAACAGCTTAATAATGCAGGTAAAATATGGGTAGTGTGAAGCATCTAATGTATTCCTGTCAAGTTAGACTGGTTCCCTGATGAATTCCCCAAATCTAATATGAAACAAAGATCCTAATTAAAAACAGACAAGCCCTTATTTGGATATAATCACAATTATCACATCTGTGTACTTTGTGCTATTATTCCTTAAGTCTGTAATTTATGGCTCATTTCAGTACAACTTCATCAAATTATAAGGTTTGACAAGTCTGAATTGCATAATAAATGACAAATAAGTAACATGAACAATAAAATGTCTCATTATACATGCATTTATATGTTTATCTCTATCACTTTATTTGGGGATCCAATAAAGCAGTTTATCATCTGTATTGAAGTCATTATTGCAATCCAAGTCCAGTCAATGTAAGCCAAGAGCAGATTCTCTTGAGTACCACTATGATTAGTAACTACATTACATGCATCTGTTGACTGTAGGGACTCTACCTACATACACATGTACAAAGCAAGAAGGGTTCTTACATCCAGAATGAGGGAGAGTGCCTTTGGCGTTATGTGGGATGTCAGGGCAGCAAAGACTGAGTTGGCAACGACTCGTGCTAAATGTGATCCTCGTGACATCAGACTGAGTATCAGCTCCACTGTCACTTCAATCCACTCCGGTTCTACAATAGATAATGAAATACAGGAATTATTGCAATATGCTTGTCCATAGTTTGGTCACTGTATTATTTCCTCAGCATTTACTGAGGTCATTTATGAAATATACACTAGTGTCCTCTGAAAATTTATTTATTATCTCATTACCAACAAAAATTGAACAGCCATCCAAAAAATACAGCAGAGAAAATTGTTATATGTGGCCAACAGCAATACAAACTGAAGTCTCTAATTTTGTTTCTTAAGTGAGATATCTCACTCTGTATGGCAAAATCTCACAAAGTCTTTGACTTCCTCACAGCTGAGATATTTTTGTGAATGGTAACTTACTGTTTGATATTCTTATGAGTGTGATATCTCACTCTGTAAGGTAAAATCTAAAAAAATTATTGATTTCTTCACATGAGATATCTCAATGTATGCTAAATCATTTATCAACAAACTCATGTGTGATATCTCACTCGATAAGGTAAACTCAGTATTTTATTTCTCACATCTGAGATGTCTATGTGAATGACAAATCATTCTTTTATATCTTCTTGAGTGATATCTCACTTTGTAAGGTAAAATCTCAGTCTTTGATTTTTTTCACACTGTACTTCTCATTCTGTACAGTAAAATCTTGCAAAATCTTTCATTTCCTCATTCCTATGATCTCTTACTTTACATAATAAAATCTCAGGCTTTGTACAATCTTACAAGTTTCTGTGAGTTTAAATTATGATAAAAGTTTGCTCGAGTTACTGAAACATGAATACAAAATAGTTTGATCACATGTTTTGTTTTCTTAAAAATCAAAATTGTCAATAAGACAAACATGTAACGGTGCCCTATTTAACTGAAAATTAGTCAACGACCAAATTCTACTATGATCCACTTGTGTTTGCATGTCTTTGTTAACAACATTTTTGAAATACATAACACTGTAATGACTTGTTGCTACCCGAAAGTTTTAATATTTCAAGTTATTTTTTCTGTAACACATACGCTAAAAGTTAATTATTCTTAAATTAAATCTATGCAAGTGTCAGCTGAATTTGGCTGGATTTTGAAAATTAACAGAAAATGAATAAACCTAGTTTTGATTAACTAAGGCTGCATTAAAGTAAATACAATAATATGCAATGTTGGGGTATTTAAGAGATAAACATAAGAGATCAACATACGGGGTGAACAAAACCAATATGAAATTAAGGGTTGTAATAAGGTGATGTCTTTTTGTGTTTTAATGCACAGCTACATATAATTTTGTATCATGCTGTTGCAATTATTTGGGCTAGTCCAATAGTGGGAAATGAACATGTTCCCTTCTGATCATGTATCCAGACATTAAGCTACTATTGTTACAAGAAAACTGTGTACATGTAAACTGAAACTTAGAAAAAAGTCACCTATGGGATTGACTCAAAATGTTTGTAATACAGAGGTGACTGTTATATGGAAATTAATTTTACATGAATTTTTCTGCTGGAGTTTGTGTTTGTGAGGCAACTGTTAAATGGAGATTAATTTTATGTGTAATTTTTCTGACAGATTTTCTTACCAAGGTATCTGTGAGGTGAGTGACACGTGGAGATTAATTTTACATGGCATTTTATGTTGGGTCTTCTTGCTAAGGAGTCTATGAGGTGATTATGAGATCTTGTGTGACTGAACTGAATTGTTATGTAATATAATCATACATTTTTACAAATAAGTTAAAAGCAATTATTACCATCATTCTCTTTCTTTGACACCGACTTTCGTCTTTTATTTCCTGCCTTCTCATAACATACATGGAGGTCCTGTGGGTGATAAATGTAAAGTGTATAACTAGGGAAACATGCAAAATAGGTTATTTGGCATGATAATTGATCCAAACATTTGGAGTAAAATTTTCTTCCATAATACTTATCCAATCATAAAACAAAAGAACATCCACTACCTCAAAAATACAACCCTCCCAGAAACTTAATCCTTCAATCATCATTTACAAACGTAGTGGATGTGCATGCTCATCCAGGGAAGTAACTGTGGGGAAAGTGTGCCCCATATGATGATTGGATTATTATTGAAGAAACATATTGTACATGCTAGTTTACAAGATGACTTGACTACAAGTTGACCACCATCTCCTTTATTGGGCCATAAATTTCTCCAATATACTGTATTTGAAATGTCATATCCATCTGTAAAAAGATGCGACTCAAAGTTGTATATTTAACAAATAAATGAACCAAACTGGATTGATGTATAGTTTGGAAAATAAAGAAATAAAAACTGTAGAAAATAAATACAATTATAAAACTGAAAGGAATGTAACAAATAAACTGAAAATTTACATTTTGTCCATCTGTGTGTAATAAAATCCATTTAGAACAGATCTAAATGCATGAAGTTTACTGAAAATAACATGCAAAAAAATTAATGAAATTGATGATGTGCACTTGCACACTTAAATTTATGACAAAAATGTTTGTTATACTCATGTCCCAAATTTGGACCCAATCTCCCAAATTGTGAACACTGATCTCCTTGATATGGTCCCAGAAAACTTGGCATGCATGTAAAATTAGTAGCCCTGAATTACCTGATTCACAACATCCCATAATATGTGATTGCCACTCATTTTACAAATAAACAATAATAATCCAAATTTTTGGTAATTCACAATGTCACTGTCTAATGTCATCTGGTACACAGCCCAGAAATTAATTTTGTTATGTAAAAGTCACCAAATAAAGTGCTGAAATCCTGTTGTTGTCTGATCACAGGGCTTCCATTAGTGTGATAATCTGAATTTTATAGGGTATTTAACTGTGTGAAAAGGTCCCACTTTCAAGTTCTTATTACCAGTTTTGTTTGTGACATTGAAGGAAAGGGTGATCAAAATTCAATGTGATATTTATGTGTTACAGTGGCCTTTATTTTATATATTTGTCATTATCAAATAATACAGGTGTCATCATCTGTGTATCTTTCCAATATACTCTACCTAGTAAAACTTTCCATACAGCGAGAGACAATTTCAATTTCATTATAGCTACTTTGAACAAGCATTCAAGAAGATCCTAGGTGGCATTTCTTTGAAATGGGATAGCAAAAGATGATGTTATTAACATTACAGAATTTCTTGGAGTTTCTCCATGACAGCAGATTTACTATTTTCTCTGCAACTTCCCTCCCTGGAAACCTACTTTAGTGTTGCATCCACCAGGATGTTTGACTGCAGGATTCCTCCATTAAACTTTTGCAAGACTACAATGACATGCTAAACAAATAAAATTCCAAATGTTTTATATCATGATGATTGATAAATATACTAAAAATTAAGTAAATTCAAATAGTTTAAACTTTTGCACTGAAACATATCACAGTCCTTTTACATAGCCCAGAAGTTTATATTCAGAACTGAGATATCCCATGCTGGAAGCCACATGTTATGCACACCTTATGACTATGACTTGGTATGCTACGAAATTACCATTCCTAATCCCAATGGTAAATGGTGCAAACTGTGACTGTGCCAGAACTGTGTTGAGGTCTATTATTGATTGCCAAGGGACTGGTAATGATAGTCAGTACTAGGGCTTATAAGCAGTGATTGACTGACCATGACTAAACTCTATGGACCATATGCAAAACTATGTCAATTCTAGTCTGTTCAGTGCTGATATGATTTGTGTCACTATTGGCGACAGTAGAGCTAAAGCTAGATAGGAGATCCCAGATAGCAAAATCTGCCAGGCCCACTCAAGAATTGATGATGTTTATCCCTTGAGTGACCAGGACAAATAAAGATGAAGAGGTGGCAGCATTAACAGCAATAATGTTATTGATAATTGGAGCATTCTTGGCTCACACTATCCAGAATGAACTGTCTGGCTGTTACTATCAGCCACCTCTTTCATGTTATGTCTGAACAAATTGGATAAGAATCATAAAAATGAGACCCCATGAAAACTATGAGATTTGCTGACTGTGTTCAGCAGTTTAAAATTTTTACAGCCTCCACTCAATCCTGCACAATGTTACTGGTATTTAAAAACAGCATTAAAAAAACAGTACATACAGATAAAAAAACTCAAGCAATATGTAAAGATTACAGCAAAGTGACTGCTATGCATTTCAATAAAAGACTGAGAAATAGAACTTAAAATAAGGTCGACCACTGAAACAAATTGTAACTAAAATTGTCCACTGGGCAGGCAATTAAGATGTAACCAATTTGCTCACCATATGATGGAGTGGATAACTGATGTACAAAATAATAATCTATGAAGATGATACAGCGAGATGCAGGAATAAAAAGGAAGGAGTATACTTCCAGGTAAAGAGAAACACCCAAGATCATCTAAACTGGTAAAAAGAAATTTTTTTTTTACTAAAATGTTTCTTTTTTTTATAGTTACCCAATCATAATACCTTAGGAGTGCTACCACTACAAAATAAAATCCAGCCTTTATAGCTAGAAGCGATGAGAGCTACGTGTCTGGCCACATTTGACAGTGATCTCCCGTAGATAGTTGGATTCGCACATCATCTGTGTGCCTCAGTAACTCCTTGGGTGAAAGCTTATTGCAGATATGGTGCATTCATATGGGTACAGTATATCGTAACTTTATCTCTTCAAAGAGCCAAAGTGAAAATTTACTTATTTGGGGTACTGATGAATTAGGCATAAAAATACGAATGCTCAAAACAATACAAGAAAATTCTCCATTTCTCCTCATATGCTTTCAAACTGGAGGGCCTTCTCAAACGATTCTTTAGTTCAAATTTACTCACATTCTGTTCAGTGGCTATTTAGAACAAGTTTTTCAAGGTTTTTCCAGCTTCAGTAAATGGCCAGAATGCTTTTAGTTAAATTTGGTTGCAGTTTTGAGAAGTCTTTTAAAGGATTTTTCATTTATAGCAACAGTGACCCAATCTGATGGCAAAGCCATACCAGAATGCTGTCAAATTTTATTACATTCTGCTGAATTCTGAGAAGTAAAATTATTCTCTTTCTTAAGTAACAGAAGCCAAATTTGATTTGGGCACTAAATAAGTTTACATAAAATTGGATCATCTTCACAAAAGGATGCTTTCTATCGAATTAGGTCAAGCGTGATTCAGTAGTTTTAAAGAAGCTTAAAGATTTTTCTGTTGTAAGTAATGGTGGTCCATGTGTATCCTTTTTCTAGATACTGACACTCCTGACACCCACACTCTCAATATTCCAACTAAAAAAATTACAAGTCATGGCAACCTTTTTTTTGTGCTCCATGGCCTATCTGCCTGGACTGAATTGCCTCTTGAACGTTGACACAATAACATAATGACCTTATTCAAGAGTGTTCTAAAAACTCACTCATTTCAACTGCAAGAATAGACTAAAGGCTTCACAATTTTTCTGTTTGTATTTAAACAGTGGTTGTTTTGTAATTTTGTATGAATAT
>QKMX01357406.1:64832-76522 GCA_003401595.1 Venustaconcha ellipsiformis | reverse complement strand
AAAACCTCACAGTGGGGTCAACCTTGACATACAGTTTAATTTATCCTTTCTGCTTGTCAAAGCAGGAGTATAGGAGTATAATGAACAAAGTTTAAGTATTAATCTTGCTTATGAGATTGTTTTTTTTTCAGTTACCTTGATTTTGGATACTAACTCTAAATGATGATTGTGAGATGAAGTAAATTTTTATATATAAGAAAAGAATTCAAATTTGTATGAAATGACAGAGTTTTATGTATTCTGAAAGGGCATAAATGGCCACCTAATATAGACTTGGACTTTTTCACAGAGCTGTCGATTCTGGACTACTTTTGGTTCTGTATTTCCTGGTAATTTTATGTTAAGTTTTATCTATGCCAATGCCTCAAACCATAATAATAAAAACTACAATCCCCAAGCCCCATGTGAATTCTGATCAAAATTTACAACACCCACCCTTTTGCCAAAGAAAAGCATATGGCAGCCTTTACAATTAAATAAATCTGAGCTACTTAAAAGTGAATGCTTTGTTGATGAAATTTGCTGATATGATGACAGAAAGGAAGAAAATTGGAACTTTATGGATTAACTGATCATAGTTGGGTATTTATCAGTATACAAATTATTAATTAATCATCAATGAGTAGCCAACCATGATCATATAATCCCGCAATAAATGTACTGATTTATGCCAAAATGCTTATCTCAGAAAAAAAAAAATTTCTTCTTGAAAAACTGTGCACATTTTTATGTTTATTATTTGTAACATTTACTGAGTCCTTGGATTTTTACCATGGACTGGTACTACAATATTTTAATCTTGTTGTATGCAGTTCAATTTGCAATCTATTATCAAGAGTATCAAATTGAAAATAGTGTGCACTTGTATTAAGAAGTTTTGTGAATATAGCTTTTTTTTCTAGGCAATTTAGTATTATGAAGTTTATCTGACAATTCTTTTCCCTTATTATACATTTACTGTACTATTTTAATGTGTCTTGATTATTGTTGGTGCTGGAAAATAAAGTTTGTAGTAAGGAAAACATCACTGAAATTAACAGCACAAAACTCTTGAAAAATTTGATGCCAGTTTATTTTTAAGAAATCTATGTAGTAGAACTAGTAACAGTAGGTGAACTTTTATTAAACAACACACATTATGTACTCACTTAAAAGTCCAACTGCAAACGGTAGAGATCTGGATCTGCTGCTTTATAATGTACCAAAAGATTTGAGTATATGCAGCTTATTAAAGTAATCTATATAAAAACAACACAGACCCTTATCTGCCAACACATTATGTAACAGCAGATCAATGTCTATGTTGTTTGCAGTTTGACTTGTCTTATAAGCGAGTATATAAGATAACTCTAGTGCTTTTATTCCTATAGTGGTCGGTATACAAAGAAAAACTCACAACAAAACTAAAACACATGTGAAGATAAAAAGAGTACAACAGTGCCGAGATACATTTTAACAGACACAGTCAAAATATTAATGAAACAAAAAAAAGCATCTAGAACAATGGTCCCATGTGGTCATGAAATTGCTCATATGGCTGACATGTACCTAACAGCCAAATGCAAGGGCAGTTTGGCAAGAAATCTGAGCCAGTGAGCTATAAAATGTTTTTGTTTTTTTTTGTAATAGCAGCTATATTGGATGGTAGCATCATCTGTGCAATCCATGATTTTTAGAAGAATTATTCATCTAAAGCCATTTTTTTTGCTTTAGAAAATTCTTCCACACTTAAGTACTGCATGGATCGTCATCTGACATTCTCAATTCTGGGTCTGATTAAATAAAACACTAGAAAATGTCCGTGCTAGGATATTTTCTGTCAAATCTGGTTAAATTCAGATCAGATGGTTTAGTCTATTTTTAGCAATGGTGGCCATATTTGATGGGAGATCAGCATAATTTGTACAAACTTGAAAGGCCTTGATGCCAGTTTGCTTGATTAAAACTGACTCAGTGGAGCTTTTGTTGAAAGAAGCTGAAAATAGCAATTGCTGACAGATCCATGATGCAGGATGCATGCAGTGACATACCATAAACTCACCTGACCTTAAAGCCAGACAAGCTAAGAGGACACACATGAAGAAAATAGATTTGATCAATGATATTAAGTTCACACCAATGTGAAAAGTGAAAAATGAGGACATCTTTACCCTAAACATTCCAGGTGATACTTGACAAATGAATACCACCCTAAATGTCTTCATCACTGGGGCATCAGATTAAAATCATGCCCTGTTTTAAAAAAAATTCTCAAAATTTTTCCTGTAATTGAGAATTTAAATTATTCTGCTTGTTTTATTTAGTCAATACCAAAATTTCTGTCAGCAGTAGAGAGAGTGGACAGGATACAAAACCACTTAATAGTTTAGGTTATGGAGAACATTTTAATCTTCAAACAGCTTTGAGGAAATCATAAAATTTTCCTTCAATGAAAATTCAATACTGCATTACTGTATTTTAGTTCCTGATGTTAGCTGAATGTTCTCAGAAAATAAAAATCATTGTTAACAATCAAGGAAAAAGATAAATATTTCAAAGATCTCAATTTGAGGAAGAAATAATTATGTTTAGTGAAATGGGGGCTAGCTTATAACACTTTTCTGCCAACAGTGTCAGGATCTAAAAGTCATACTTGAAGTCATGTCAAAAATAAAGAGCATACAAGTGCAAACATTTTCTAGAACATGAAAGATACATTTGAGTAAATGGTTAAAAGTTAAGACTGGTTGTTCCAGAAATGTTGGCACACACAAACCATGTATGATAACTTGTCTTTCACGATCCAAAACTAATCACAATAATTATTTACCAAATACCCACAATTGGTATTTTTGTAAAACATGAAAAATACATTTACTTAAACAGCATATGCAGTTTCAACATCTAAGCATGGTTGACATAAACAAAAATAACACATGCTGACATTCAAATTTTAACAAGAAAAATGCAGTAATGCAGTCAATATTATTCCACAACTCAGATATATTTTCAGCTAGGTGTAACTAAATATCATGTAATGTTATTGACTTATATTTTTTTTTTTAAAGTTCAGAAATGTGATCTGATGCAGCAAATGGTAACAATATATTCAACTAAAATGTTCAAAATGAACACTTAGACCCTAATGACGTCCAGTTCAGCTTCAGAAACTGCAGTTTCAAGCTCAATGGATGTTAACAACCTCTTGATGGATCTGTGAACTTTATATAATCTATGGCTTTTACAATTTAACATGGATGCAGCAATCACATCTCTTGCCAAATTGACATGATAGAAAATAATTGTATCCATTGCCTATCCTGTTTTTTTCCCAAGCATACTAAGAATCTGACTATTCCTAGTTATTCTGTGCTGATTGTTTTAACTTTTGTGAAAATGATTATTCAATTTAAAAAAGTGAAACAATCCCATTCAATTGGCTTGAAAAAACCAGAAGCACACAAATCAAAAGACTGCATGAAACTTGGATTTGAACTGGCTGGAAAATCTCTGAATAATAATAAGTGCTGCACTTATAAGTGAAAATAACCTTTGATGGAATTCCTTGAGATCATCAAAGGATGTACAAAATAGTGCAAGGATCTGACTTTTTATTACACATCACATGTCCATATAATATAACCTCAATAAGATAAACATAAAATATCACTTTTATCACATGCTTAACATGAAAACAATGTAAAGAAAAAGTAAGAATTTAGTTGTCAACATTTTCTTATAAAAAATACCTTTAACAAATAATGCAATATGTAGTAACACGAATACCATATATGTTACAATCTATTACTGCCATGTGGTTGTCTATATTGATAACTGGAATTTGTATGCAGAAACCACTTTTCTTCTTACAGTTTAAGTGACCTTGACTTCTGATCTTTTGATCACAAAATTTATAGGCTTCTTCCTAGTCCCAAGTGTAATACATCCGCAATGTTTTGTCCAGGTTTGTAATGTAGAATTATGAAATTATGTGGAAATCACTTTTTCTATCAGTCAAAATGACCTTGATCTCAGCTATTAAACTCCATAGGCTTCTTCCTTGCCCTAGAAGCCAACCATAAAGTTTGGTAACTGTAAATAGTGGAGAACTTGAGTTATTTGTGGAAGGTATTTCTGTTATTACAGCCAGTGACCTCGACCTTTGAGCTTATGACTCCCAAATCAATAGGATATTTTCTTTTCCGAAGTACACATCCACATTGTTTGGTAAACATACATCTTGGAGAGCTCGAGTTAGTATGGAGAAACAAAATTAGTAAAAGACTGACATCTGGACATCATAACAATATATGCTCCATCTTAAGGCACATGTAAGGAGATTTATTCATGGCAGGCTTTAATGCTTGGCATCTTAAGATAACATTAAGGAAAAACAATTTAGTTTTTGTTACTTCAAGAAGAAAGAATCTGTTTCTTTGTGGTTTTAATGGCACTTTTAACACAAAATTAGTGATATCTTGTTCAGGAATAAAAATAAGTCTTAATAAATAAAATGTTATACTAAAAAGATCAAAAACAAATCAAAATATCACAATCACATTCAAAACTAGACATAATGTAGGATAAAAAAAATTGAAGTGCATTTAAACAATGAATAATATTTTAGTGCATGAATATGAGAATATAATATTGCTTACAACAATAGATATGGAAAAGTATTTTCCCAATGATCTCAAGATTAATGGATTTGGTTTACGTATATATGAAAAAGACCTACTTTGTAAAAGCATAAATAATGAAATACACTTTACACTTTTAAACCAAACTGAACCATCCCACTACACAATTTGAAAAAAAAAAATTAGATGAATGGATTATGTTTAAATTGACAACTTATAAATCATGTCCAGATATATCATGTTTGGTAGGAAAGATTAGGGTAAACTGTGTCATCTCACTTAGTAAAGCTGTTATTATTACTACTAAAAAGATAAAGTTGGACTAATAAGAAACATTTGTAATTTTATCTGAAACATGACAGTGGAAAACATGAACTCTGTCCAAGTGAAATGGATATACTACCAAATATGATACAACTGACGGCCAATCTTTCAAGACAAACAGGCCATAACTATATTATAAAATTTTCTTAGACAATTGTGAAAATATGAATCTGACCCAGACCATCTTAATAATAAACCTTGTACCAAATTTGATTTCAATCCAAAAAATCCTTCCAAATGGACATGATCTGATATGACAGATAGGCATGAAAACACTACTACAAGGCCTCTCCACTGATATGATATGGTACAATGAAAGAGACAACACTTGAAAATAATTTCTTTGCATAGACAAGGGCAAAACTGCCGATACCATGATTTAAAACCTTCTGAATGGTGTTAAGATGAATTTAACAAAAGGAAAGTTGCCATCTCATATAAACAGTGGTTAACTATCACACACAGTTAATTATATCCTTGTGTCCAAAACTAACTTCACATATTTTAATGTAAACAATAAAAAAAAATGTGAGGAAGGAACAATTTATTAATACTTATTCTGTTATAATTTAAAATATGACAAATATGCTGATTCAATGTGTTAGGAAAAGCAATTACTGTTGCTACAATCATTATGGGGTTAGTCAGCAACTCAAATCTTAAGACTATATCTTGGTGTATTCCTTATCACTTGGGAAATTAAAATGTTAATTTTAAATTATAAAGGTTTGTTTACAAAATAACTGAAATATAAAAATTGTAAATCTATGGAATATTAAGTTTACAAATTAATCTATTGATTGCTAGTGGATCCCTTATTCTTATTTTTTGATTCTGCACAATTTATTATAAATGAGTACAAGTTTTACCCCCAATTTTACAGTTAAAAAAAAGAAGAAAAAAAAAGAAAGAATCGGACTTAAATTTATAAAGACACTTCTTAAAATCCAGTCACTGTTAAAGTATATTTTGGCTTCTATGACTGAAAATCAATTGATACTCCATGTCTTATGTTCTTACCTTAATTATTCAGTTTTATATCTGTATGTAAAGACAGCATACTGGATGTTTAAACAAAAAAATCATTTATTTGCAATTTGGATTAAGTTTTCTACAAAACAACAAAGTAACAACATCCCTTAAACAAAAAGCAATATTGTGAAACATATAGTTTATCCCAGAAAATGTATATTTTCTAAAAAGATAAAAACAAAAATTAAAGAAAAATTTAACTACAGAAAATATATTTGGATACTCAGTGCATATTATATATTGTCTTGAGCATAATGTCCAATTCTGTTTAAGTCCACTCACTGCACCTTTCCCACAAGTCCATTGGCAGTGTTAAACAGATTGATTGGAGTTTTTCCATCTGTGATCAAAGTGCTCTCAATGCCTAAACTTGCAAGTAACTTCATCTGCAACAAAGAGAATATTCTAAGTTAAGTTTATTCCTTGATTTAAGAAAAAAAATTTAAGAGGGAAAATAAAACAATTTCTGATGATCTTAACTTTGATCATTATTAATGCACAGAACAAATGTTTTACTTTCCTTCAGATTTGGCCACTCATAGATATAAATGAGTCAAATTTATTAAGCTTTTCAGATTTTCTCCACAAGATTTTTATCAATAGTCTACAATAAAATTTAAGATCAAGACAATATTCCTACTGTACTTTCAAAATAATGAAGTCCAAAATTCTGAGTCAAGTATGTACTCAAAAGTTAATGTTGCATTCACTGGAACAAATATCAAACAGTGAAATGATTTTGAAGCCATCCCAATGACTGGTGTCAATATTCTAAACAAAGATACACCAGAAATATAAAATATTAAATTTGTGTTTCTAAAATATGTATTCCCACCATCCCCCTACATACTAGAAATGTTAACTGATCACAGATACTCCACTACAGTGCTTGAAATAACCTAAATGTAAAGCCTAACCAAGGTGAGACAGATGTAGATTGACAGATAATTATAGAACTATATGACAGCCATTGTGGGCAAACAAATTGCCTAATACACTGAATACAACTCAGAACTTCTATAAATCCATTTTAATTTTACTATAATAATAGTTTTGCTTCTTTGTCAACATCAGGTAAATAAATTTGATATTTTTTGACCAAAAGTACCTGAGCTTCTGGGCCTGCTCTAGCCATTGCATCTATTGTCTTCACTCCCAGTGCTTTGACCCTGTCACTGAACTTCTTCACCTGTAATATATATCAGACAACATCATGTGATGGTTTATCATCTCCATGTAAATATCTGAGTGGAATTAGGAACTAAAGGATGACTTAATTTGCATATTACATATAAGTTATGTATGACAGGTACCAATTTTATTTAGGACATACTAACCATCATAAGAAGTCTACTGGTGAAAACCCCATTTTGATATAGCCATATATTTGGAGAGTTGTATAGATAACAATATTTTCAGCATGTGATTTCTATTCAAGAGGAATAGCTATAAAAATTTTTCAAAATGGCTGCTGTGGTGACCCATATTAGACTTAGATCGGCACCATTTTAATTTAAGACCAATTTGGCATCATAAGAAGTCTTCCAGTTAAAACCCCAGGTCAATATAACTTTTTATTCAAGCAGAGTTGTGACTACAAGACATTTAAGATGGCCACATGGTGGCCATATTGGATGTCAGATTGGCCATGTTTTCATTTAAGACCTGCTAGACATCACAAGAAGTCTTTTAGTGAAAACCCCATGCTGATATGCCCATCCATTCAGGAGGAGTAACGATAAAAAGAGTTTCAAGATGGCTGTTGTAGTGGCCATATTGGATGTCTGCAGCACCTTTTTCATTTAGGAAAAACTAGACCATGTGATGAATGTGTATGTAAAGTTTCAAGGCAATCCTGTAAGTAGTTTAGGAAGTGTAGCATTAAACTTGTTCTGATGGATGGATGATTGAAGGACAGCAGACTATTCCAGAAGTTGTTTGGGTCTATGACCAGTAGAGATGAAAAAATAACAAAAAACTTGTGCAAACGGATGTCTTGTTGGATGGATGCAACTTGTTTGGTTGGCTGGTATGATGTACTTGATAACAAGCATTCACAAGACTGATTATTGCCATTGAAATCATGCTAAAATTTTAACAAATAATGAATGCAAACATTCCTGTCACATGTTTTTGACTTCTGATTTGGACTATCGGTAATAATCTAAATGTGTCATCCCATCTCTAACAGCAAACCCTCAAGATAAGGAGCAGACTTGCTCTATCCAGTACTCAACATTAATAGTAGTCTAAAACTGTGGTTCACAATCTGTGGGAAGCCTCCCCACCCCAAGGTTGAGGGATTATTCCTAAGTAGCTGAAAAGTACAGTAGCAATAGGGGAAGGGGTGTGCCAAATGTTCTGACATTAAGAAGGGTCCTCAAACTTAAAAAGGCTGACATGTAAACAAATACATTTTTCCATAAAAAATGTAAAGTCTGAGAAAAGTAAAGCCAACAACCCATATAACAAAAGTAGTTTCCTTACTGACTAAAATTTTACCTTCAAATATGTGAGGAAAGAAAGAGGAATACCTGTTCTTATCATTGCCAATGTCTCTGTAAAATGCATTTTGCTCTTTATAAATATGGGACATGTACCAATTGTCCCTTTACATGGTAATCAAAGTTACAGCACCGTACTAATAAGACTTTAACTGTAAACTGTATAAGTTTGCAAAAATGTTTCCAACCTTTTATCTCTCTTATTACTGTCACTTTTCTTTATTAAACTTGCCCTTTCATTCGCCACTGTCATTATCACAAAATATAATGTTAAATTTTTGAAGAATTAAATACAAAATTGAAAGTGTAAAGATTCTGTAAATCTCAAGCCAATCTTAAGAGTTAGTTATTTCTGCATAGCTAGGTGTACAGTTACATAGGTTTTTAACATGGTTAATGCTAGACAAGAGTCAGCCATGTAAACATGACAAACTTGATTGTTGTGTTTCTGTACATCCCTAACCAATCCTAAAAGAGGTAGGTTTGTCTGCATCACTAGTTGTACAGTCATGCTGGTTTTCAATATGTCTAACACTAGGCAAGAGTCAGCCATGTAAACATGACAAACTTGATTGTTGTGTTTCTGTACATCCCTAACNAATCCTAAAAGAGGTAGGTATGTCTGCATCACTAGTTGTACAGTCATGCTGGTTTTCAATATGGCTAACACTAGGCAAGAGTCAGCCATGTAAACATGATTAACTCTATTGGAATGTTAGAGCTTGATAACATATAGATTTAAAGTCTTTTTTGGAAAATTATAATAGAAACATAAAAACTTCTGAAAAATAAGAATGCTAACATAATATATTTGACATAAGGCCAATTTTTTCTTTGGCATTTGGGCAAATAATCCCAAAATGTCACTCCAATAAGAAAAACATTAATGTTAGACTAATATCTACCTCAATATCTGCCATTTTTTTGGTTTTGGCAATTTCCAAAAAGTTCAAGTTTTTTTGGTAGTCGATCTCACTTCTTCTGAGCTGAAATACAGGAAATTAGATAACTAATCATAACAATGTCAATATGATGCATAACTGCTAACATTTCAGGATAGTCCACAGAAAGATGAAAGTAATAACTAATGATGGTCTCACAATATTCTATTGTATTTGTGTTTAATGTGTACCAAATTACACCAGTAACAAATAACAGAAATATGGCCCACATTATAAACAGTAAAGATCCAGGCTTCAGCTACCAACAGCATAAATTCAGGCCCCAGTTACAATCAGCACAGATCCAGGGTTTGGATATAAAACACAAAGATCCAAAGCCCCAGTTACAAACAGCAATGATCAAAACTCTAGATACAAACAAAACATATACCAGCTCCACTTAAAAATAGCACAGATATGGGCCCCAGTTACATAAACATGTGTCCAGGTCCCAGTTACAAATATCACAGATCCTGTTTCAAACATTCTTCTTCACATTTAGATTTTTGGCTATCATTCCTATTTCTTGTTTGGGAACGAAAGAAGTTTTCACTAAACTTTGAGCATGCGTTAAAGATTAAAATACTTATTAAAAGATACTGTCATAACGGCTTGCAATTTGTCTTGTTTTATCTTAGAAGAAAACCAAAATTTCCTGAAATTTGAAGAATTCTTTAAATTAATTTTCAACTATAAAATTACTTCTGGGTGTATAGTTTAAAACTAGAGTTTTTTTTTTCATCCTTGGTATTATATTTACCAGTCAAAAAAAATCCCAGTAATGTCAGAAATGTTATAAGATAATGCAAAATCTCAATCTGAGGAGAATTTTGGAGAAATTTTGTGAAACTGGATCCAGCTAGATGGCACACCACTGTTTATGCTGTTTCATCAACTGTTTATGCTGTTTCATCAACTTACATTCCCTGCCACAAGTTAATTCCTTGATCTGTAATTACATACAATGGTAGATATTAGTTTATGCTGTTCACTCAAGTCATATTTCCAGCCAACAGGACAGTCTCTGATACCATCACATTAAACAATGCCAGATCTTGCTTTATGTTGTTCACTCAATTTATATACCTCCCAACAGTACAATCTCTGATCTCTCATCACATTATACAATAGTAGCTCTTGGCCTACAATGTTCACTGAGTAATATTTCCAGCTAACATTATAGCCTCCAATCTGTCATCACATACAATGGTAGATCTTGGTCTGTTATTCACACAACTTGTATTTCCAGCCAACAGTATAAAATCTTATTTTCCATCACATTATACAATGTTAGATATTGGTCTATACTGATCAGACTTGAGTTTACTGATTAGAGCAGGGGTCGGCAACCTGTTTTACACAGCATGCCACTCTTTTTCTGATTAATTACAAAATGAATGAGTGTATGCCAAGAGTAAGAGAGTAACAGTTAAAATCAAGATTTTTTAATGGCCCTTCGAATGCATTAAAAACCTCTTGATGTGCCACCTTGTGGCATGCATGCCTTAAGTTGCTGGTCCCTGGATTAGAGTTCTTTCTTAGTTGCAAGTATTATTTTGAGAAAACAATATATTGTAATACCAGTACTTGTGTTGTGCCATTGACTTATTATCTGAATGAGCTGTTGGAAAGTATTTCATTTGCAAACTCAATGTGTGTTCGTGTGAGTGTGTATGTTTGTGTAAATAAGATAATATTCTTTTATTTAATCCCTGAACATACCAAGTACTGGGCCTCCAATTTGGCTTGATGTTCAATTTCAGCTGCTTGGGCACGCAGTCTGGCAGCTGAAATGGAAGAAAACTGCATGAGGGTTGTGGTTTTACACATCCTAAATACAAAGAAAAACCCGGGTAATATTTTTCATGGGATACCAATTTTCATGGCTTTCAAATGTTGATACATACAAAATTTAAAGATACAACAAGCAGTGAATCTTCAGTGGAAACAATATAAACTCCTCCTTAATCCATGAATTAAAGTGCAAATGAAATGTTATTTTGCAACACAACAAAAACTAATATCCACAACAGTTGATTACCATTACATATACATGTAACCTCAACAATGGATTAACATTTCATACACATATCCACAACAATGGATTAATATTACATACACATGCAAATACAAATTAAATGTTCTTCTTTACTAGAAATTTATTCAAAGGACACCAAAAGACCTATATAGAACAAATGAGGAAACTAATATTTTCAAGGAAAACATGTTGCTTTGGTAATACTTGCCCAATCAATGATAATTTATTAAAT
>QKMX01357406.1:19912-41554 GCA_003401595.1 Venustaconcha ellipsiformis | reverse complement strand
TATATTGTAATAAATCCTATTACTCTGGATAAAATTTTCATAAGCAAAATATTGCTCAAATTTTGCAATGATTTCACACAAATGTTACTGACTAAAGTTTATAATATATTTTGTATCTATTTTGCTTAAGAATTTGAGAAAATTTTATGTACTTAAAAAATTTCAGTACAAGATTTATGAACATTTCATGACCTTGGAAAATGATTTGCAATTTATGAAACAAAAATATAAATTAAAGTGCAAACAGAATTATACATTTTCTAGTTTGATGTACAAGAAAAATTGGGTTATAAAACAAGTTACTGCAAATATTATCTTTACTGTTTCTGCAGTTGGTGAAACAAGACTTTTCCATAAATAAAGTAACAATACCCTAAAATATCGTCTTCAAGGTACTGTATTATAGAGGAATATTATGTACAGTACATAAAAAAGAGCAAACCAAAGTTACCCTACAACAAAAAACTAGTCCAAAAACAGCTTTAACTACTTGCAGGGATTGTTTACGCAGCAAAACTTGAAAGAACCTTTTGAAAAAATTGCTTACATGTAAGGGGCTTAGAGTCATTAGCACATCTAGATGGCTTAATTTGTTTTTGCTCCAACAGAATGCAAAACTGCAAAGCAAGAGTCCCATGATGGAATTGGTACTCTACTTGCTGCGAATTTATAGAATCTACATAAGATCTATTGTTTCCTCTTGTTACTCATTTTTAATTGCTGAGTACTGAAGCCATCTCAGGTATCCTAGAGAAACTGCTCTGGTATTTTCTTTCTTCTGCTTGGAGTTAGCATGTTTACAAGTACTGCATGTAGTTTTTTTTTAGGGTGGGTGGGGTAAAACTAGTTAAACTAGTTATAATTATTTAATACTTACCTGTTACTATTGCACTGCTTGCCTTTTCCAAGTCCTAGCTAAATACTCACTCCTTCAATTAGTAACCGGAAGATCAGAATTGAAAATAACATGATCCCAGTCTGATTCCTGCGTCATAACCATGATACAGAATACCTTCCTCTTTTGTTATGGACTGAGATAATAGAATCTATTTTCTTGGTTTGCACCGAGACCAGGAAATCTCACTCAAGGGGTTACAATATATGTTGCCCCACAAATTTCTGCCATCTTTTGTGATAAATAATGTAATCTCAAGAATAAGATTTCCTTGTCTTAGTACAAACACAGCCATTGATTATTTTTCTCGCCCAATGTTTTCCAATTAATTTTTAAAAAATCCACATTTTTGGAATATAGTTTTCAGATTCAAAACATCACTATTAATCAGGTACAATGGTTGCCTCTCACTTTATTAAGGTTATCAGGTTTTGTGCTCTTTTATAAAATCTGAATAATTATCCATCTAGAATCTAGTTGTATATGCCACTCTAAAAAATGAAAAATAAAATTCAGCTAAAAGGTTACAATTGTTACATTTTTGAATTATTGCACCATGAGGATTGGGAGAATGTGCTATTGTTTCTAAACAGTGCATCAATATGAATATATTAATGAAGTGGGGTGATCTGTCGACCCTAATTACACAAGTTCTATGCATGAGAAAGAAACATAAAAACATTTACTATTATTACTGTTACCACATTTAATTGATGGAAGTGATATGAAGATAACAAGTAATATCTTTTATCTAGCTTTAACTTTCATAACTTAATAATTTGGAAGTTTTATGGTAGAAAATGGTATAGAACAATACTAGTAATACTGTTCTAACAAGTTGTGTATTGACTGAGGTTACTAATTCATACTTTTCTTGGAAATTTAATTTTTTGTCCTGGAAATACAGCAAATGTTGCTATTACCAATGCAATGATACACTACTGGGATATCTTCTTGTGGAATAGTGCATCGACTAATGGATAAACTACTCTGATTGGTAAGTACAGGAGTTTTCATTTGCATTTGATTACAATGTTTGATACAACTTGGTCAGATTGGGGTTGTCTGACAAAGTTTGAAGAACACAGGTCTTACATAACACATTTCTGGCTGTTGCTGGGTTTACAATTGCTCGAGAGAGAGAGAGTTTGGAAATTATGAAGCCAATGATGTGTCTTGCCAGTGTGTCTGGAGCTCTACCAATTAGCTCTACTTTGTGTGTCTGTGTGTATGTGTCTCTCTCGCAAAATGTTTTGTGTGGTGTGTTATCAAAGTTGGAGGACCATAAGCTGATTTATGGTAAAGTTCTTTTTATGATTTTTAAAAATATTTTATAAACAACTCGATCAAACAAAGCAGAAGACAACAAGGGTTTCTTCTTTTTAAAAGTAGTTCCCAGTATGAGGACACCATGACCAAGACAACTTAGCCAAGACAACCAGACTGAGATAAGAAAAGGAGGATTAGAAAATGAGGTAGATAACTGTCACATGGGTGAGAATACAGACATCAGTGTTTTGGGAGTAGGGAATTTTTGCAACATTAAGAGGTAAGTGCTAAATAATTAAAATCAGTTTTACCCTCCCCACCACATTTTTTCATACTTTACCTGCTACTTTATCATTGTTGAATTTACCAGTAAGGAGGGAGACTAATGGCACCAAACAAAAACTGGTGTAAAAAAACAAAGCACTTACCTTTGTGATAGGAGGCTTCAATAATGTAAGCTGGTAGATGGCTTGGCCTGGCCACATGCAATGCTTTCACAATTGGATCTAACAAGTAAATTCATTCACTCTAGTGCACCAAAGATTGAAAGTAAGGAATGAAAAGGTAATATGAGACTGCTACAAAGTTTCTCTCATATCAAAAGAGGTCCTCTATAGTTGTATATGCATTAATCTGTTTATTGTATCTGAGACCGAAATATTCCTTATCTGTTTATGAACATTGCTCTGTGTGAGAAACCCCTTTCACAGTCTGCTGTCTGAAGAGGCATATGCACAGCTTGTTTAGCCAGCTTCAATAAGTTGGAAAACTGTTCTGTGGTAGTTACAAACACTTTTGCACTGGTCCAGTGTCTTTGAAATCTCTGATAGAAAATACGATTTGTTACCAACATGAACTCGGCCAAAGTTTCACTTTCTTGAATCATTGTTTTACTGACTACCATGCCAGATTTCTCATCTGTTCCATAATGTTGTATTTGTGTTTCAAGTCCATCAATGCCATAATCTACTTGTACATACAAAGGTATTTTCATAAAATATATATCCTAACTTTTAATTTCTTTTTAGATTCTTATTTACTCAATCTATATTAGCCTTTAAAGTCCTGTAGCACAAAATCCTTCAGTACTCCTTTTAAACTGCCTGTATTTTAATTTGGCTTGGTATTCTCCATTTATACAATTTTGAAATACAGCTGAATAGGGTTTTACCTATATAATGTAAGTTTTTGTCCATCCAGCATGTACATCAGACTCATATTCAACATCATTCTCTGGCTAAAAATCACTCACTGATATTTCCAGTAACACTTTCCAAACTCCAATAATCTGATAAACTTCCAAAATCCTTGCTATCATCATCTAGTATTAGCTGAATGAAATCATCATCAGCAGAGTCACTTCACCAATTGTGGGGAAAACTCTTGATGGATTTGTTCACTTGAGACTGAACAACAAGCTCCCACTTTATTTCTCTCTAGTACCAGATCAGAAGGCAATTGATATTTTTATTCTAAAGTTGGACTGTCCATATTCATATGCCTTCCCACCTTTCAACATGTTCCCCAGAAAGTTAGGATCTCCACTTCATGGCTCATCCTGGATGCCCTGTCTGGACAGATTGTCAACCTGGATATTCCATTTGCCCAGAAAATGGTGTTCTCAAAGAATTATCTACTAAAAGGCTGCTCATCCAAGAAGGTTCCAGACTTATATGCGAAGATAATGGGCATGTGTACCTCCCTGATGCTGGAGCTATGCTGTTACTGATGTGTTGTCTGAGGTGACCATGAGACAACATGCCTTACAAGCTTGACACACCTCAGTGTTGCTGTTTTCTGTTAGAAAATTACTGTCATCATTAACCAGTTTGGTTTATATGAGTATGTGATTAGGAGAATATGTGCTGTGAACTGTCTGTCACTTGACAGGAGATGCCACATTGGTTTACTTGATTGTGCTGAAGTTCTGAGATTTATGCTACTCACACTCTGGCACTGTAAATCTCTATTGAAAGTCTGTCACTCCAATACAGATAAGACTTTACCAGTGATCCTGTGACATCACCACACTCAGGGTCAATGGTTAAGTGTTCAATGATGACTTGAGGGAATCACTGAAGTATTTCTTCTGACCACCCTGAGACTGCTTTCCCTCCAGTTTGCCATAAAAGATTTCCTATAGTAGTCACTCTTTTTGACATCATGGTGACATGGCCTGCCCATTTCAACTGTGATTTCATCAGCTGAATGAGGATGCATGGAATGCATGCTCATGTGAGAAACTCAATTGCTGGGATCCTGCTATCTTCATTAGTTTCATCAGGCAGCCCATGTAAAAATGGTCCAGATTCTTGGCATGGCATCTATATACAACTCAGGTTTCTCAAGCTTAGAGCAGGGTTGGCAACACAAAGACATTGTAGACCTAAAATTCTGTCGTAGAATGATGTCTTTTTACTCCCACACATTTGTGGTTATTACACCAAAGACCACATTTGTTTTAGCAATTCTGGCACTGGTTTCATAATCGATGTTAACTGCTCATGAGACTGTACTGCCTAGATGAACTTTCCCACTGCTAGTAGGGTTTGGCTATTTACTATGATGGTAGGCTCTATGTAAATCTTTACTGGTACACCTTAGTGTATCTCTAGTGTCTTCTACATACTGATTGTAAGTGATTGTAAGAAACTGTCAAAAGCTGAAGAGAAATGGTTCATACTCTATTACATGTCAGGCTCAGATATGACATTCAGAGAACAATTGTGAGCAAATAGGAGATCACGAAGTCACTTCTTGTAACTTTGTCTTTGACTGTAGCCTTGCGAGATTGAAAAGCTTGCCATCTGCTGGTGTCTGATGTCAATCCCAATTTTATAGTCAAAACATCAGTAAGCATGGCCATATCACACTAAAGAGGGTTGAAGCAAGCACACAGCCTTGCTCCACTGGTGACTGGGGATGGTTCAGATGACTTGTTATACTACATAAAATATTAGCTAGTACGCCATCATGGAATTGCTGAACCATCATGGTGAATTTCTCTGGGCAACCAAATTTTGTCATGATCTTCCATAGGCTTCCACATCTTACTGTGGAAAAGGCTTCTGTAAGGTCAATGAATGTTGTTGACTGGGTGTAGTTCTGTTCCTGGTATTTCTTCTGAAGCTGACTAGCTGCAAACATGATATCTGTGGTCCCTTGTCCTTTCCTGAATCCAAACCGATTCTTAGGCAGGAGCCCTTGATCCCTGTGATGCATATAGCATTTGCACCAATTTCTGGTGAGGATTATGCTGGGTATTGACAGCAAGGAGATGCCTCAACAGTTGTTGCTGGATTGTCTATTAACTTTCTACAAGTGGATCATGGATGCATCCTTGTACTCCTGGAATATAGTTCTCAGAGTCCACATTAACTCAAAGAGTTGTCAGTATGTGTGAGCCTCTGGTTCTGTAGACTTCTGCTGGTACTGCATCTACTCCAGGTGCTTTGCCATCTGACAGCAGGCCAATTGCTTTCAGTTTCAGTTAGCTTTGGAGGATCAGCAAGAGATGTGTTGACTGGTGCTGTTGAAGACTGCCTTCTTGATGTTAAGTGCTGTCCTCTAAAATTGCCTTCTGCAGCCAATGTTTCTCAGCCAAAAGTCTCTGTATCATAGCATTATTTCCATCAAACCAATCTTGATGTTTATGTGTGCAAGTTTCTGGAGAATGCCATTTTCCTCTACATTCTCAGAGCTTACAATGATTGCATCAAACTGACTGCAGTTTATCGACAAATGCATACTTCACTCTTGTTTCAATTTGGAGACATGAAGTTTTTTGGGCAAGTGTTTGCTTTTGTGGTTATTTGCTTGGCTGTATTTGGATATTGAGCTTGGAGACAAGTCTGTGGTCACTCCAGCATTCTGCACTTCTGATGGCATCCATCACTTGGGTATCCTGCTTCTGCCATTATCACTCTGGCAGAGGCTTGGGGATTTAAGTGATGCTGAATGGAAGAGTTTGCGATTCAAATAACTCCTGGTTGAGACAAAACTGAAGGTATTCCTGTGCATCAGGAAGGTGGGCATGTGAAGGTATACTTATAAATCAATGGAGGTGGCAGTCTCCATCTTGAAATGTTCTTTTGGACTATATGAGCCAAAACATTCCATCTTTATTCAACATAAAAAGAATTTGGGAATAGATACCCTGAGTTTGCTCATTCCTTTGCGCCCCTCCCCAAATATGCCATTTCACAGAAGGGTGTTTACTTTTCCCTTAACTGAGTTAGACTGAAGTTTTAAAAGCTGGGGGTCCCTGATGGGGAGGACATTCACCCAAATCCAATGTTTGTCCTTTAAAGTGGAATGGACAGTCACACTGTCCATGATGAGTGACCGAACCACTGAAAAGAGGACTAAACTAGTACCTACTGGGACCCTCGAAGAGGAAGACTGCAGAAGTGTGAGCAACTCCCAGGGCCATCCCATCACTGTCCTTGGAGAAAGAGTATGAATATTTTCTCCCATGACCCTCCAACTAACTCACCAAGTGAATGACGATCTGAAGGGACTTTGAATAAGGCTGCTTGTGTGATGCATGAATCTGTACCTGCTTGAAGAACTTGGGAAAAGGTCCCACAGTCAGTCAGACTGGGCACACATGGTCAGTTTTGATGGGCCTGGAGTCACTGCTAGGGACCATTGTTTCTTTTTGCTCAAATCCAGTGACATTACTGATGGGGATCAGACCTTCAAAGATTTATGTGTCTCAAGCAGTACAAAATGGTCTTCCTGGACCACAAATGTCTCCAATCCTTGATAAGAAACTCCACCATGAGGGCCATTAACATGGAGAGTGCATGATTTGACATCACTGCAACAGCCTCCAGAAAGTGCTTAAGTGTCATTGGAGATAATATTTTCTCCTTCAAGAGACTGAAGGAGGCTGCCAAAAAGAGATCAGCATGTGAAGTGATTGTCACTAGGGTGCTAGACTTAAGCTCAAAAGTGTTTAACAGGAGGCAAGCCAAAGCCCCAACCAATATTCTCAACTGAATCTCATCAGAGTCCAAAGCGGTTGGGGTTTAAGGTTCCAAGCAAGAGAATGAACTTGATAGTTGGTGGCAGAGAAAAACTCCCAGAGCACTGATTAAGCAAGATGCAAAAACCGTTCAAAATTAAAAAGATGAACATCAAAGACAAATAATGCAAGGATTAAGGAGATAAAACTCTCATTCAACACAAACTGTTATGTGAAAGGCCTGAAAGACATCTGAAAACAACACTGATTGGCCAAGTTTAATAAGTGATGAGGCACACATCTACTATACAAAGAGCTTACAGTAAAAAGAGGAAGATATTTCATATGTTGGCTGTAATTAAGAAATCAGACAGGGATACATTTTTTATATACAATTCCGGTCTCCAATACTAAATGGAGGATGGAATATTTGGCTTTGACTGGAGACCAGGATTCTGGAAATGGGAAGCAATGGATAATAGCAGGTATTGTATTACCGCTATTGAATTCTTGTTTAAGCTCAATTTATAAACATATTACCTACATACTCTCACTCATTTCTGCAAGAATAGATACATTCTTTTTTGTGAAAATCATTTTTGAAGTAAAAAATTTAAAGGTTACCAAGACAAACTGCTTGCACTTTATGGCTACAGCTTTAAAATCCCTGAGAACTCTGCTACATATCCTAGGTCAATATGACTATCTGTTCAGGAAAACTGATTTAATTCGGTGTCTGATAGCATAGCAACACAACTACATTATTTTGTACCAAGACAATTAGACACAAAAACCTTGCCCAAGAACACACCATAGTAGCTGACCAAGGCATATCCTATGCTAAGATCTGAACCAACACCCTTTCAATCAAGAATCAGGAATGCTAACCATTGAACCACTACAAACCCTCCCATTCAGAAGGAACAGGATCTGCAGACTGTCCACGTTGACCACCATGAGTGTCCAACATCCAATATGAATGTTCAAAGGACACAATTTTCACTGCAGACGAAAATTACCCCATGCATTCCATGTTTTGTGATTTTCCTGCAGGTAGTTTCGGCGAGATAATAAATAATTGCTAACAGATGCCAGAGAGAGAGAACAGATACAAGACCATCACAAAGAGCTAAAAATTGCTACCCTAAAGAACTTTCTATTTGAACTCTTTCAACCTACTGTGCCCTTCTGGATATCCTGCACATATATTCCTTCATTCTTGCTAAGAGGAACTTGACTCCTGAAATAAAACGAATGTACATATAAGATATTACAAATATTTCCATTAAAAGGTGATGAGTTAATAAAACAAGGCCACTTCTATTATTTAGTATTTATGTGAGGTTACAACTGCTTTCCATTCATTATCAAGAAGGCCATGGTTGGCATATATAGCGCATGACCAATGCATTGATGAAGGCTAACAAAAACCATAACAAACTGTTGAAAAAAATTATGACACTGCTACTGGCAGAAAAGTGACAGCTATGTCTCACAACTGACTAATGAGGGTTTGACAAAAAATATTGAAACAGTGCCATATATATATATATATTCCACCTTCCTAACTTTATGTCTGTTCTTAGTTCATGCACCATGTTTCTCATGACTGCACATGCTTGTTTTCAGATCCTGATGTCTTTAACTATGTCAATATATCTTTCATCTACAATGACATTATGTACTTATTAAGAAATACTGACAAAATAAAAATTTAAATACTTGATACAATTAAAATAAAGTACAATAGAAATATTCATTTTAACTTATGCCATTTTTGCCTCAATTTTGTGGTCCTGGAGCGAATGTTAAAGTCAGAGCTGCTGTTCACATTTTGGTTTACTGAACCTTTTTATCAGCGGGAAACCCAAGACAATTATTTTTGTGATGGCAAAGCAATGCAAAGACTTGGCTATTGTAAAATACACTTTCTATACTATGTTATGAAAAATGAATGAAATGGAAAGCTATACATAATGAAATTTTTCACTGAAATATTTAAATATAAGAGAAAAATTTTTTTGTTATTTATTAACATTGAAAAACATCCTATAAAAATCATCACATGTATAAACATGGTAATTTTGACAAATGTTCAAAAAAATAAAAAATGATCTTAGTTTTTTTCCTGATATTTTTGCCATCAATGATTTTTAGCAGTTCATATACCATGTAAAAGAAATTAAATACATTACAGATGCAAATATTTAATAATACAGGACATCATAAATGGTCAAATTATACAAATTGGCCTAATTGTCACATTCCAATCTTATGTCGTGTGGCATTTATTCAGGGTACAAACCATGATATACTTCCAGAAATAGATAAATCTAGACTATTTGTTTGAAGAAATGGTTGCAGGCAAAGAATTTGGAGAGTTTATAAACATTTTTCAAATATGAATAAATCAAGTAGATATATAGTTGAACACTTTCTATGATGAGTTTAACAGTTTCACACAATATTTAAAATATAAGCACTACAAATCACATTAGGGCATGAACCATGGCAGTTCAAGGACACACATACACACACATACACACAAACTACTAAAATAGTACCTTTTTTCATATCATGATAGATTGACTAGTGAACAAGTGCATTCATTACTTCTTCAATGCTCAAATCTAAGTATCATTCAGTTCCTGAATGTATATTTTAAAATATTTCTTTAAGATCTAAAACAATTGTACAATTGTAACTCTTCTGACAATTAAGGGAAGCTGTTACATCTGAACTTATAATGCTACCTTGGCAAGAAGACTGCACTAGATGTTTCACTGACATCTGTGATTTAGATAATCTGGAATATTTTTTAATGGATCATACATCCTGAATGTAATTGCTTTCATGAGTACCATGCCAAATATACTTCCTAAAAAGTTCAACTGGAAACAATATAGACCCTAACCTGCTGTTGCATATGTGCCTATAGTCATGGTCTACTGAATACTCCAAAGAAATGGCAGAGACCTATATCTGCAGGCACATTATGTGATGGCAGATGGGTCTTTGCTTTTTGCAGTTGGACTATACATATAAGAGAGTATAGAAGATACCAATCAGCCTATAACATGTGCTCAATGATAAGCTTAATTTCTTCTTGTCAAAAAATGTGGCACATGTTTACTAAGGATATCAATATTTTATAATTAGCCCATTCTCTTTGTTTTGGACAAATTTATTACGATGGTCTCTCAGTCATAGGAAAAAGAATATAAATTAATTACAGTTTGTCTTTTATTTCATATAGTGTAAATACTTAGTGCATGTTATGCATAGAAAAATAGAGATGGGGAGGGAGAGGTTTTTGTCTGCACAAAACATAAATGGATGTACTAGTTCTAAACAACATTATAGACTATGTAAGTGAAGTGATGAGGTTCTTCTAAAACTATTAACAAGAGGTAAGGAAATGAGGCTAATAGCACTGGACAGAAAAAAACCTCTTAGCAACCATGGACAAATTACCTAGATCTATTAGTGATTAGTGCACTCCAAATAGCCCCCGTTATTACAGTTCACATGTATGGGGATGGGGTGGGTGGGTCTTGAGCTAAGGAACTTGCATTGAGAAACCAAAGTCAGAAGTAGAGTAATCTTAACTCCTCTAAATAATGACATTGAATACTGAAAATCCAACTCAATCAAGGTCTTATCAGCAAAAAAGTGCATGGTTAATCCAGTTTAAATCCAACATTCTGGAGTAAACTTATGCTGTGGAAACCAAACTTAACAGGAAATAAGGGGTCATAACTTGTCTCAATAACAATGTGGAATGGTGGAAACTGAACTTATTCTAGGTCTTTCCTGCATAAAGCCGCCTGCCAAATTGGGTTGAAATACAAGATATTCTTGGAAATGTAATGTGGCTGAAATCCAGGTCAATAGAAGTGGCAAGCAAGGGAAACAACACCAATACATTATGTAAAGGAATTCCAGAAAAAAAAAATATATTCAAAGTCTCACTAATATAAAGTTCCATACCAAAACTGGTTGATAATCAACACTTTTTGGTAAAGTTATGCTGCAGAAACTAAAAGGAGGATAGGCAATCAGTGGGTGTAAAAGCTGTAACCAATGCTGGTACAATGATTTGGTACAATGACACTTGTCAGGTGGTGTCTACTTTACTGAGTTTACAACAGTCACAGGGGTAAGCATGAGTTTAGTTTACAATATTAAATTCTGTTTCTAATTGTCTTCATGTTTCAAGAATGTCACTTGAATTTACCATTTCAGCTTTTATTCTCGAGAGATTGACTTTTAGTATTATACTGTGTTGGAGATACGAAGTTTAATATCCAGTTTATGTGGAACATATTTATATAGAAGCTGAGAGTTAAATGCAGTGTGTATAATCATGAGTATATATTTCTTCCATATTTAGTTATGATTGATCGGATATATATATTTGATTATTCCTTTAATAGTTATTCTACTGAGCACACTGATTTGTAGCTGACACATGGTTGGCAGCAGAGATTCATAGCTGGCAACATGATAACATAGTTGGTAATAGAGCAATATGGTTTACAACACAGATGACAATGTTACTGACAACATTGATGGTAAATGGGTCTTACAGTTGGCAAAAAGGTAACATAGCAAAAAGAGCAACATATTTGGTAGAAGCAACATAGCTGGCAGAGCAATATGGTTGACAACCTAGTTACATGATAAGAGGTTAGAGCAGCCTCAAGATAATTTCATTCAATGAATGTGAATTATGAACTGTGTATTTTGAATCTTGAACTGTGAATTGGGAATTTTGACAAGACATAGTAATATGAACCATACACACCTTTTTATTAAAAGCAAATTCACATTATGGTGAATACAACACTTCAGTAACTGTATATGACCATTTCAGTATCATAATATCCTCTTGTGAATTATAGAGATAATGGAAGCGTCTAGCTCCAGTTTTGGTGTTCAAGTCTTGTCTTGTAAGGAAATGAATATTGTGGCCCAATTTTAAGTCTTATGAAAGTGTTCTTGATTGTTTGCATATTTTTTCCTCATTATTTTTAATTTAATTTTGCATTAATATTTGGGTTTACAGAGACTCTCATACTTCATTATCAGAAACATTTCATTCACTTACATGGTGTTGTGCGTTTTCACCTAATCCATACCAATTTAGTCCAATTTATTACAGTCCAACTCTTCCAACTAATGACATACTTTTAGGAGTCATCAGTATTATGCTCCATACCTAATGTTGTTAAAGTACAGTAAAGTTCCCAGTAAAGTTATGTCATGGAAACCAAGTTGCTGAGAGACAGATGGACTATAGGGTTCCATCAACTTCTATGAGCAAGGCCCTACTAGGTTTGATGATCACTAAAATTGTTATGTTTCTTGCTTATGTTTCTTTCTTTCTGATATTTGACCTCCTGACCCAAAAGAACATATGAAGTATCATAAAACAGTTTTAAACAAAGGATGAAAGATATACTTAAAAACCCCAAACATTAACGTGACAGAATGTGTGTGTGGAGGGTGGGTGGGTGAAGGCAGATTGAGTATGAAATGAATACCTTTTCTTCAGGACTTCCACTTCAATGGGAGGAATGTAACATGTGGGTCCCAGGATCATCCATCTTTCCCCACATTTACGTTGAATCTTGCCTGGGAAGCAAATATAACTTATTGGATGTAAACCACAGTTAAAATGGCACCCCTTTCTTTATTTTGTTTGTTTGCTTAAAAATTCAGCAAAAAAATTGTGTTCTGTTGTATTTATTTTGTATTTTATTCTGTATTATTTGATTTTATAAATGGATAAAAAAATTTTTTAAAAAAAACTGATTATTAAAATTTATATTTCAAGATATCCCTTTGGGTAAACATACAAACTTTTTCATCTATTTAATTCAAAACATTTTAAATGCAAAGATGAAGAATTAACTTTCATTATTCCAACTTTTCATTGTATCTTTTCTGCCATTTAAACTATTTAATATGAGATTTTTCAAGATAAAGGCACTCACTGAATTTCATAGCGAGATAATCCAACAGAATACAAGATAATCCACTTACATGCATAAACGCTCTTGACAATTATGACATCACTACCACCACAACTGTTGCCACAAGGCCAATGATGCTTTTCTTATTCACGTTACAAAATAAATCTCATGAACTTGCAATTCTTACATTTCATGTCTTGGGGATGTCTGTCTAAAGTCAATTATCCTTATGGCCAATTGTTTGGATTTGGGATGTGATCCTGCTGTTCCTCAGAATGGATCTTTTGTTCATTGGGTCTTTAAATTTGTGGTGTGTAGCAACCAAACAATCCATGAAAACTGGTTCTCCATGAAAAATAGCGAAATTACAATATCTCAAGTGGTTAACAAAAGGTATTGCAAGGAGTACATGATATAAGAGCCCCATGAAGTCTGAGATCTTGACCTTTGAAATAAAAACTTGAGAGGGCTCTTGCTAGGATTAGCAAATGGTAAATATATGCAGGCAGTTTTAGAGTAATGGAAAAATTTGCTTCTGCAAATCTAGCTTAAGTGGAGAAACCCACATGATGGTGAATATGGTTAACAACCTAGGAAGGTAACCTGTTTTGTTGCTGATATAGGTCCAACCAGGCTGAAATGAGCCCTTGTTGGTCTGTGGTAAAAACTCAACAGATTCTGCATAAGAGAGAACCTAGCAGAATATTATCCCTTTCTTCTTTGAATGGTAACAACAAATGGCATCTCCCTCTTCTGATCATCCCAGTTTACCACTGTTACCACTTCAATGCAATGACAGGCTCAGGCTGATGCCTGTGACAAGGGATTCAAAGAAGAAAGTGGATATATGACAAAAGTCTGATTTCTCATGAACTTGATTCTGTTCTTGACAATAAAAGCAGGGACTGTCCTATGAGAAAATGAAGCATTATGGAACTGCACATAGTTTGGGTCAATCGATAATACTGTGTTTCTTAATGGTTCTGTATGTTTATCTTAAATGTTTAGGAAGTATGTCTTTGAGTCAGTGGTTCAAAGGGGGCCCTTTTCAGCCATGACAGAACCTATGTTGCATTTCATGGGAAAGAGGAGGTGATGGTTGGTTAAGGCTTTCCATTAGAGATAGGTTAAAAATGGCAAGAAGGTGAGAGAGGTAATTGGACTAGTTTCTATGTTTCCTTCCCACACCAGAGAAAATCCTGAACAAAAAGGCACAGATCTGAGGATTTGGTTCTGCCTTGCTGTCTCATGTCATTAACAGTAGTCAAATTGTTGGACAGAATGAAAAGACCTCTTCCAGATAACATTCTCTGCCACAGCTGCAATACATAAAATGTGGCCTTCATCTCTAGGAAACTGATAAGCATAAAGTGTTTCAAAATTAGCCAAACCCTGCTCACTTCCTAAAGGGAGGGCAGGAAGTGCGTGTTCATATGTAGTCATAACTTGGAAACTGTTGAGATCTGCATATTTAAAGGTTATGTGTTTCTTTGCTCTTGGTAATTAAAATCTGGAACTGTTTCAGAATGGAAAGCATACTGGCATTTAAACAAAATATACATTAAGATAACTTGTATGAAATGGTACAGAACAGATGAAGTATCATAAAACAGCCGAACAACATGTGATAATATATAAATGGCAAATCTGTCAGGCACTTTGACATGGCAATACTAATTACTTCAAACTCTATACAACCAAACATATCAACCTTGCTTAGATATTCCAAAATTTCTACTGTGGTTAAGTTTTTAGCAATAATTCTTTGCAAATAAAATTATAAACTTGGACATGGTTTTTACAAATATATATTTGCTAAAACAAAATCTTTTTCTTACACACTGTGCATACAGACCCAATTGTGTGGTTTTGTAAAAACCACTTTTACTAAAAATAAGATTTAAATGACATCAACCTCTGGTCAAGGTATGCAGATGAACTAAGCTGACAGAAAGAATCATTTTCTGAATGGACTTACCTGGACCGTGACCTCCAACCATTAGACATCAAATCTAAAGGTTTCTTAATTAACCCATGTGCAAACTATCCAAAGAGTTTGGTAAAGAAGCTTACCCTAGAACAAAAGTTATTCTGCAAAACCCAGTATATTTGAATTTTGTGAAAATAACTTTATCCATGCTCATTTAAATTCTGTGTTTGCAAGCTGATGACATTTTGCACCTTTTTTGGTTAAAAATGCTAAACAATGGGGTGACTGTATTTCTAAGCTTGGAAGGGCTGGAACTTCATTTTGGTGGATGTGGTTGTGGGGCCTAATGTATTATGATTGGGTAACATATTTGAAGAAAAAATAATATAGGGATTCAGAATCAAGACAAAAGATAAGTCCCATGGTTACTTCATGTTTTCTACTCAGATATATAAATATGCTTGATTAGAAGTGGCATCTACTAACAAAAGCAAAACAAAATCTTTTGATGATTTACCTTTCTTTTTGTCTTCTGATGACACCTCTTCTGTGTGATTATCAATTGCACGAAGAAGCAGAGCTTCATTTTCTGATAAAACAAATGCTTGCTGAATCCCTTTCTCAATCTCTTCACCTAATTAAGAATTTAAGAAAATTGGATAAAAAATCAGCTGTGTATTAATCTGAAACATCAAAAATGTTGAAATTCATGCTTATTTAACTGATAGAATTGAATTAGAAAACTTTGTTCCATTCATTGATCATATCATTAGTTAAAAGAGTTTACTTGCTTGCAGAGGGTAAGTTGAGAAATCTATCTGGTTGTGTGCTTATCTACTTCAAAGAAATTCATATCAGCCATCAAATTTTCTGAGGAATAGTCCAGAAAGAATCATGTCAGTCAGCGGTGAAACAGCGAATTTAATTTTTTTAATGGTTGTAGGGCCAACTAATGATAAACTCTGTATATCGTTGTCAAAGTATTTTACTTTTGTAAGTGGTCAGTATATGAAAGAGCTATCACTTGTGATTATTTTCCCAAACTGTCTCAGTTAAAGGCAAAGAGTAATCAATTTAATTAAATTAAAAGCATCAACCTATGCAGTGCTTGAAACTATAACATCAACTGATCGGATGTTTCACATGTTCATGTAAGTAAGTTTAAGTAATTATATTTACAGTCCATGTGACCAGCCCTGTATATTGTACATGCATAGGAGATCCAAATGGCGTGATTGAAGATGCCCAGATTTAAAGTGGCTTTGTGGTTCATAGAAAATGGAGACAAATTTTAAAAATTGTGTGCTTATGTGGAAAAAATGTAAGCTTCGTTTTAAAGCTATTAACTTTTATTATCATATCAATAAAAGGTTTTTCATAATTTGCTGGGTTGGATATGTATGGTGTTGGTGGGGGTGTCAATGGATTTAACCACATACCACTGAGGTGAAAAGCAAGCAGGATCCAGGACCATAATTTTACTATGAACATACGCAATCACATAAATTTTTTCCACTTTGGAAAAAAAAAAGTGTTTCATTTGTTCTTAATTTTAAGGCAAGAGATATCTCAGGTCATTCAATTTATTATTTGTGGCAAGTAAGATTTCCAAAAAAATTTAATTACCTTAAAAATCAGTAATTCAGAGAATGTGTCACATACCTGGATGGAGGAAGAAGGTGCAAACCCCCTTCCTTAGTTGTCTCTGACCAAAATGAGGTTTCAGCGTTTTAGGGTTGACAGGGTTCATGATGACACAAAACTGATGGTTGTTCAAAACTGTTATTTTTGTTTGGGATACAACCTCCTGTAATGTATTAAGAAAAGGATTAGCTTTTTTAGCAAGTTTTTATTTGTAAATCCTTATTTTTTTCTTCCACTGGTTTCATTTTTTTCATTCCCTAAGTTCTTGATTATAATAAAATGAAATTTAGTGTAAGGGACAAAAATAATCCATAAATTCATGTCTTAACTACACTAAAAAATGAAAAACTCTTTTGTTATTTAATGAATCTGTTTTATGCAAAAGAGATATATTCTATTATTTCAACGACCATGATTATTAATTTCATTCATCATTCTCTAGAGAAAAAAAACACCACAGTAATGAATACAAACTTATTCCATTAGCATTTTTCTTCAATGTCTTTTTGGCTAGAGCAAAAAATAATTAGATGCAAAGTCAAATAGGGAGAAGTCAATACAACAAACCTGACTAACTATGACGTGGCATTAAAGACTTGACTGTGTAATTTATTAACATCAAGACAAGGTACATGTGGAGAAAATATCTCTGCATATGACCTTTCACCCAAAGGGCGACTAAGGAATATTTTGCTAACAATAAATATTTTGGTTGGAAATATAGCCAAAGTGTTCTAATTTTGACTGATGGATGTAGTATTTTCATGAAGCAACCTTATCTGGGATTAGAAGTGATCTTAAATTTTAAAATTTAAAGTTTATCTTAGGTTTTCTCAGTATTTAAATAAAAATGTTGAGGTCCAAGACACAAAGCAGTTACTACATTATCACCACTGTGAAATAACATTTACTAACAATTTGATAAAGTATGCTTTTGAGTTAGTTTCTAAATAAAATTAAAATAAAGATAAAGTGAACAATAAATAATTAAAAAACAAATACCTGCAAGTACTAAGAAACATCCACTAAAATTTTCTTCTGCATACTGCCCAGCAAATAATCCATTTAAGAAATATAAACATATAATCAATGTCATCTTTAAGCCTGCAGTTTAATACACAGTATATATACATAATACACCACACACTGCATACCTGTGCTAGGACATATACATTTTCTTTATACAGATTTTTAAGCTCTTCAAATTTCTCATCTAGCTGCTTTTCAAGAGCACTGGTTTCCTCTACTTTATCCCTTGCACACTTTATATTCACAACATGCATCAGAAAGGTCAGTGTCACTTTCCAACCACTGTGCATACACTGGTTTTGAAAGCCAACTCAGTTGGAAACAAGTTTTACTTTGCTACCAGCTATGCTCATGGTATTTTGAATTAAGCATGTTTAAGGAGTAATATTACGTCATCTGGATTTACTGGGGTTTCATTATTACATAGTTTTGTTTTTCCCCACTTAAACTCTAAAATATTATGCAAAGAACTGATAAAAAGTTGACATCTAAAACTAGTATGCAATCAAAATTTGCACCATTTGGAGGTCAGCATTTTCCTCATCAACAGAGCATTTTCAAACATGTCAAAATATACATTTTTTATTGAACCATAAACTAATTAAATGTTGTTATATTCCATATTTCATCAAGGTGAATTAACAAGGCAGTGATAATATGATTTTTCTAACTTCCTATCTAGTGTAATTTGGGGTAAATCATCCCTGACTGTTAACCTGATTACACCTTGCTTTGATTTCCTGGCAAAAAAGAGAACGTACATGTGTGTTAATGTTCACTGTATTAATTGTACATGTTTGTGCACCTGAAAACTGACAAGTCAATCTGAAGTTGAGATAATAACAACATTCCTCAAGAAAATGAAGGGATTAATCCAAGTTTATAAGTAGGTTGGTGCTAATAACCGCCTAAGGTGCAGTCCAGAAGTCTGTAACCCTTGAGATGGTGATCAGACCTATTCAAATTACATATCTGGTGACTGAAAAGTTATGAAATTGTTATATGGTGTGCCAATTTTGGGCCAAAAGTTAACATACTTTGCAGTGTAACATCTTTTTGAGCCTTTAGAATCATGTTACTAACTATATGTACTACTTCTGCTATGCTGGCAATGCATCTTCTAGTTTCAATTATATGCTTGACTCACCCAATTCAAAACAATTTCAGGCAAGGTGCATCAGTTACGATTTTAAAAAATATCTTTAAAAATGGTACAACTGTTGCTCTTCTAAACATTTTGATGCTGATATGCTGTTATGGGTCTATCAAATGAACAATGGAACAAAAGAACTGCAGATCTTTAATATGCAAAATTTTCACACATAAAAACCTCCCAAAAAACCCCAAAACTAATCTAAACACAAATCCTAATCTTACTGATAGACACTGCCCAAGTGCAACAAATCACATCCTGCCCTTCCTTCCATAAGAAATTTCTAGGTGGGGCACTGATCTTGTACGAGTAAGAATAATTTGGCTAGAACACTATACTTACAACACCAATTTCAGTTAGGTATTCTGTCATCATTTCTCCGGTAACTAGCCACATTTCTCCTGCAAGTCTGAAAAAAAAAAACAGATAATATTCTTTTTTAACAAAAATTTGACAATTTGAATTTGTGTGGACCCAATTAATTTTGTTCTAGTTTGTTAATTTTCAGTTTTTTTAAGGTTTCGGACCAACCACTTTATGCTGAAACTGAACAAGGCATCAAAGTGAATCCTATTATTCTATTACTTGTTGTGATGGTCAAGTTATCAAAATCTTTAGGTATTTGTTGATGTTTTCTTCCTACAGACCTATCCAACAGGTGCAAACTATACTGAATTATTAGATCAAAATTAGACCATCAGGAACATTTTCAGGAATTAAAACCAATTCCACTGTCTTATGTGATTCAACAACCTGTATCCCCATCCTATGAAATACACCCATGGCACACTGCATCACCTTTTATCATAGCACGGTTCATGTTATGATAAGGCAGGAATGGTCATGGATCCCATTTTATTATGCTGTAGTAAAATGATTTGTGCTTCATAATAAGGTGGTACAATCCATGGCTTTCACAGGCAGCATTATAATGAGTGAGTGCAGTATATTGCAAGATTCCAACTCTGCAATTTGCATGAAGAAAATGTATTTTGTTTCTTCATATTATTTGCTTAAGTGTGAACTTCAACTATCTGTATAAAGAGAAACACATAATATGTGGCAAAATCACAGAAATATTCAGATCATTTTATTATCAACTAAAGAGATGACAAAAGTATACTGATTGTCATAGAGTAATGGATCCATTATCCACAACCAATTTAAGATGTGGATTTCATATGGATAACTGACTGTCCAGAAAAATAATAAATTAATACAGAATATGTTGTGGGACACTTTATTCTTCTGTCTGAATATAAAGTCTGGAATAATATCTATTTAATTGACATTGTACTTTATAAATTTATCAGATGACCACATTATCATAAACAACTGTATATCAATAGAGATATGTGGATGAAGTATCTCTGATGTAGGAGAATAAATGGGTGAATGTGAACATAATATATTTCAGACAACACATTTTTAGACACCAAGAAGTTTTTGATAAAATTTATAATGCCTTGTAATCTTTTGGACATTGTTTGGTAGGACATTGTTTCATGCATCTGTATGTTTGGCCCAAAACTAGTTCTCAGTGATAAGAGTGAGGAACAGACTAATATAATATTTAAAAAATAGAATGAGAAGCTTGCTTATCATCAAAAATTGCCATGACAAATTAGAGCCATGCTTTAAAAAACTGGGAGGATTGAGCTTGACTGTTCACTGTATTCATGTCACTGATAATAAGGGGGAATATTAACAATCATAAAAAACATTAGAAGGAAAAAAAACTTCTCTTGAAGTAAAGAACTGTTTTAATTTTAAAGTTATCACAAAAATAACAAAAGTAATGTTCACTATCTTCACTGTACATGTGTCTGGTCACATATCTAAATAGAAAATTCTCTCTTGAAAGAATAATCCAACACAAAACATATTCTTATTTCATAAGTACTGCAATGTAATGGATTGGTTTTGGTGACAAACCACATGAAACTGGATTGGGTAATTAGTCCTCTTAGAAAAACTGTCAAGCACTTTAAATATGTAGCATAACAATTTGTAAGGCCATGGAGCAAGCAAGACCATAAATTTAAAGTGAGATATGACCCAAGCTGATATCAAAAGCACCTCCTTCACCCTCCATACCCACTCCACAGTGCTGTGTCATGGTAAAGCATCATTTGGTTGGTTTGTTTTAACAGCAACAATATTTAAGGTACTAACCAATATAAGTGATACCTTTATGAGAGATGAAGAATGAAAATTTATTGATTATGACTTAATTTGCACTTATCTAAAGACTATCTCATGCTATAGAAACAAATGTGCAGTTACTTTCAGTCTTTGACCTTCTTTACTTCCAAAAGCACATATTATATCAGTATATAATAAATAATACATGCCAAAATTGTAATCCAACAAAATATAGAAACATTGCAGAAATACAACAGTACAGTTCAAGAACGTTAAATGCCAGTTACAAGTCTGAACCTTTTTCAAGAACATGTCCATAGCTAGTAGAGTACATTATACATCTGGTTTCCTTATTTTCCGTACATCTTGAATAGAACTGTGACTTTAGTACATGATGAATTGCAAGGAATCTGCAAATAAATCTTTGTTTAGATTTCCGTGAATGCAAGTCTAGAAGATGGCACTATCTATAGTGTATTTGACTGGCATATCAGCACAATCCAAGCTAAATGATGTTCAGAGAAGCAAAGCTGTACAATGCTAGCCATAGTTTTAACACCTTTTTCAGCACAAGGCTGCCAGTATATTCAGTGGAGGAAGAACCTGGGAAAACCCTGGGAAGAACCACTG